>VZRR01010839.1:320671-348503 GCA_013398015.1 Oreocharis arfaki | reverse complement strand
GCCCCCGCCGCTCCCACCTACCCCCGACCCGACCCCGCCGGCAGCGATCGGGGAGGGTGGGCAGGCGGCCGGGGGCAGCGGAGGGGCGGCCCGGCAGAGCCGGTGTGCCGGAGGTGCCTCCGCTCGCTCGCTCTCGCTCTTGCCCCCGCGCACCGGCGGCAGCGGCGCCGCAAACTCGGGTTTCCTCCCCACCGCGATCCTGCTTCACGGCGGCTCCGAGCGGCACAACCTCCCGAGGGGGGGCGGGGGACGCCCACCCACGGCCGCAGTGGCTCCGAGCGCCCGAGGACCCTCTCTGAGGGGCGTCGCCGCCCCCCGCCCCTCTCCCCCTCACCCTGCCGGGAAGGGAGCGGGGGAGCGGGTGCCTCTACCCCCCGCGCCCATGGCACCAGCGGATCCTCGCTGTGGCGCCTCCGGGGTCTGACAGGGTCCCTGCGGGGACTGACAATAGGAAAGACGGGGACACTTGTCAGAGCAATTTGGTGTGAGGGGAGCGGAGCTGCGTGTTGAAGCTGCTCGCCACCCCCTCGGTCGCCCGCTGGGACCCCCCGACCTCCGCACACAGCCCTGCCAGCCATTTCGGGAGGGATCACCGTGAGCGGCGGCACCTCGAGCAGGACGGGTTGGAGGGCTGACCTCCTTGCGCTTCTGCCCTTGGTGGGTAGAGTTTTCGTGCTAGCACATGGAATAATGCCCAGCTACACGGTCAGCGATGGCAGGATCCCTGCCCGCTCCGGAGGCGGCTGGGAAGGAATCTCCCCCCTCTTGCTGAGCCCCGGGTGAGGCCCAGTTTCTCGGGGAGAGGCCTGATCGTGGCAATCCCTGCGCACCTGACCCCGCCCTGAGCAGGGGCCGGCTGTGCAGAGCACAGATGCTGGGAGACAGGTGCTTTGTGCCGGGATAACCCACATCGTCTCCTGCCAGCTGTCTCATGACCGCCTCTCACTCCTGCTCTCACGCGTCTGATCTCCGGCTCTCCGGCTCCTGGAAATTGACCGCTGTCAGTTCTTTGTAGGACTAGGGCATGCAGGGGGATGAAGACTCCTCTCTTGCTTCCCCCAGCCCTGTCAAAGCCCCAAGCACTCCAGCCCTATGCATCACCTTCGGCTTGTTCCTCAACCCCTTGGTGGGGGAGAGAGGTTATAGCTTCCAACTCCAGCCACACATGAGCCCTATTTACAAGGAACCCCCAGTATTACAGACCAGCCCCTTAAGAGCCCAGGAAACTGAGTGCAGACATGGAGTGCTGCAAATTAGTCCCGATGAATGCCGCTGGCCAGGTCTCCAAGAGCCTGCTCAGCTTTCCTACCTAGGGTGTTGTGATCACCCCACCACATCCCACCAAGGCTGGTGCATTGTGTGGCCAAAGACTCGACACCTCTGGGGACACTCCCACAGCATGTGCGTGGGCCCATAGCACCCTCAGCCCCGCGGAGAGGCTTCAGAAGATCCATGTTTCAGTGATGCTACAGATGGTCTCCCTGCTCGCGTTTCCTTGGGTGGTGTGTGCTCTTGCTTTGCTCTCTTGCTGGTGAGCGCCTTCTGCCTCCCTTTCCTACAGATGCCCTGGGTCAGGGCTCTGTGTTCCAGCATGCTTCACTGCATGTCCGGTGACATCCCAGGGGATGCTGAATCCACACGAGATGACGGACACCAGGCTGCTCTCCTGGCCAGGGAAAGTGCTGCTCCTCTCAGCCCGGTACCTCCAGCTCTTCCCCTGCTGGGAGGTGGCACGCAGGAGACAGAGACTGCACATAGCAGGGAGGAGGCGCTGCAAATGCAGTGGCGACCTGCCCGTTTCCCTGTAACAGCTGCGTTTCATGTCCAGAGAGGCAGCTCTCCTGCTTCCCAGGAGCAGTGTAGCTGTTGTGTGTTTGTGACAGCCGTCCCCTCTCAGGGCTCTGCTGGCGAACCACTCCCTGGGGAGCTCTAATTATACTGGCTGTTAATGCCTGGGGCAAGCGGTGGCAGGACACAGGACTGGGAACCATAACGTTAAGATTTTTGAGTTGGATGCCCCACCACGTTCCCCAGGGCTTGGATAAATCGTAAAACTTCTCTATTGTAATTTCCTACACACTCTTAATAGAGCAAAAATAAGTCATATTCCTCAGTAACATTACAAGGAATAGTGAGCTGCTGCTGGTGCTGGAAGTGCATTCAAGCGATGTCTGTGTTTTTTCACCAGCTCCTGGGTAGCTAGTGGGGGCTTTAAACATATTGAACCATCTTCCAAAAATTCGTAAAAAAAATTACTTTTGTTTCTTATTCTGAATTTTTTTTTCCTTAATGCTGCTTTGGAAGAACCTAGGTGGAGATACATTTAGAGGATTTCCAAGCTTTTATAGATTGTTCTCACCTTCTAAGCCACTTGGCTAAGAAAAAAGGGTTATAGGGTGTCTCATTACTCATTTTTCAATAATCTCTGATTTTATCTTTATCTTGGAAAAATTGCTGGTCACTTTTCTAACTTGCATTTTCCCATTAAAAAAACACAGCAAGGTTTATGAAGAGATACTGGAGATAAACAGCAAAGCAATATAACTGCATAAGGATACAGCCCCTGCATAAGGATTGGTCTAACATAACTTCTCCTGTAATTAGGGCTAATAGACTCAGCCCAAGCATTTTGCTAATAAGGCTAAAATGCTTCCAGCACCCAAATTAGTAATCCAAAATCCATCTGAACTTTTTTGCAAGGGGTACACTGCTCCATGAACATATAAGCAGGTCTGTTACTGACCTAGAATTTTTGCCTTTCCCAACAGTAAGTACAGAAAAAATTGCTGTGGACACACTGTCACTGGTGTAATCTGAGGCAAAAGATATGTCAAAAGAAATCAGTTATGTCATTTTTGCGCAAAATGAGCTTGTGATGTGTCAGATAAGAGCACATTTTGGGATGTACTGGTAATACACCAAATAAATACAAAACAACGCTTTGTCTCCACTGCCTTGTGGACACTTCTTGGACTGTAGAGAATGCAAGACCAGTGCTGAGGTGAGGCTGGTCTGGGAGCATAAATAAGTGTGAAAGAATTGCCTGTTAGAGTGGAGAGATGAATGAGTGATTCGTATTACCCTAGGGCAGTATTGCAAAAGCTAAACTAACTCTGGGTTTGGTGGTTATAGTTTCTGACTGAGACTGTGTTTGAGGAAAGGACTTGTTTTATTGGTACACGTGGTACTGTGTTATTTAAGGAACATGAGAAGGTGCTAGTGCTGTGTAAAAACATGGCATGGGTACAGGTGCCCTTCAGGGCCAGGGACACAGGGCAACTGCAGTGTTTGACAATGCACCCTGCTTGGGGTTTGTGGTGACCTGAACTGTGAGGGAATGTGGAAATTACTGCCATTTTACCAACTGACTCACTGTAGGAAGCTGCTGTCTAAAAAGCCATGTCCTCAGACAACATCTCCTGCCCAGTCCCTGTTGGCTGCCCCACCACCACTGCAGTGAGCTAACACTGCTGAGGACATGTCACCTTTGGAAGAAGTGAAACTGCTACAAAACAAGTAAATCTGCAAGTGTTAATGAAGTACTGAAAAGGGTCTAAAGGAAGTTATGGGACCAAAGTCAGTAGTTTTATTGGCATGGTGGATACGGTGGGTAGATTCACTTTGAACTTGAGAACACAACTGTCTATTACACTGAAGGTGGAACTTTAGTCTGAATTTAATACTTACTGAAAGGTTTCCCTCTGTCCCTGGGGCCAGATTCAAATGTACATTCCTGTTGACTATTTCCTTTTGTTCCAGATGGACTAAAAAATCCTGGAGTCTTAATGTGTTACTTTAAGATCAATAGATAAGATCCGTTTTTCTTTCCGAAGGTGGCTGAGACCCTTCTGTGTTGGCATTTCTACTGTCACAACTGTTGACTGTGGCCAGTTAGTAAATACGTTTAAAAGAAATAAAAATAGTTTTGTGCACCATGCACACTAAATACCAGAAAAAGACTGTTGCAGAACATTGCCAAGTTTGTAAGAATGAAGTTGAAAATGGATTTAAACAAACTCATAAAGGCTACATCCATTTCTGGATCATTTATCCAAATGACCTGAGTACAGCCTGAATTTGACAGAAACCCTGACTGAGAGAGAACATTGCCGAAGAGGGACCCTTCTATACACATTTTGTTTTTATGCCCCCATGTCAGTAAGGTAGCCACTCTCATGATGCTTGGTTCCTGTCAGTCTGTGGCCAGCCTTTTCTAACTGGAAGTCTAATGAAAGCTGGGATTGTCCCTGCTTTTTTCATCTTTCAGTCATTCTCAAACCCCCATAAGCACAGGCAGTAGAGAAGTGCCATTTGTTTATGAGTCTGCTCACCCTGTAAGTGCCCTGACTGACATGCCTGCTTTTCTTAGGAGGCAAAGGCTTTGCACAAGCTCTGTGGCATTTGCAGTATAAAACTGGGGAAGGAGGAGAGCCAAACACTTTACTAAGCTATAAGTTTACAGGCAGTGGTAGCCATGTCTGAAAACAGACCTTCAGTGTGACACAGTGGAACCCAGTGGACCACAGAAAGACCATCTGGCAGCTGAAGAAAATGAACCATGTACTGAACATGAATGGAACATTCCTTTTTGGCTGACAGAACCTCAACAGAGTGACAAATACTGATCTTTTGTGGTGCCGTGATTGCGTGAGCATTGAAGTTTTACTGTGATGACTGTGGCATTCTGCCTTTTGTTGTGAGTTGACCTCCTTAGTCACTGTTGTGCCTGCTCCACCTGATTCTTGACTCTGAGGGACACATGGCAGTATTTGCTTTTGGAAGCCCAATGGGAAAAATTGTCTTCCTTAATAAATCACTACATCCCAGAATCATGGAATGCAAGGCAAGAAAAACGATTATTAGATAATTCTATCTTTTAGTTAGAGTGCAGAATTGCAACCTTCTGTCCCCTACTGAAAACCGCTGTCTGAGAAGGTGAAATGAGCCATACCTACAGATCCCCCAGACTCCAGCTGAGCTGCAGCAGTAAGCACTGCCAGTAGCAATGAGCAGTGGGAAAGAGGGGGTTTCAGAGCTGCATTTTTGGATGGGCATTTGCCTGAATGGAGGGGGGGAGAAAGAGGATCTTGCTTGGATGCAGGATATGGCTATTAGTTTTAAAATATGGCAAAAAAGCCTACTTCTTTTATGTCAATCAGCTGACATGGAGCATTTGAAGGCTACTTTGCTTGCATTTGGAACTTGCCCCTGTGTTTCTTCCCTTAAGATTCTCTCACTTGTGTGTATCTAGAAAACAAAGCCATGGGAAATCCAGCTACAGCATAGCTCCTCTGGACAGATGCCCAGATTTGATATATGCTCAGTTCATTTGCTCTCACTGAGAACATGCCTCATGCTTAGATGGCGTGGTGTGTTTTGCCTCCATTTTTCTTCCGTGTGCTTTTAAAGAAGATGGGAGAAGTGATTCTTGCTCTATGCAAATGAGAGAAAGCTCATCCAAAGCTAATCTGGGTCCTTTATCCTAAAAATAGAATTTGGATAATTTCATCTGTCTATCTATCTATCTGTCCGTCTGTCTATCTATCTATGACACAGGAATCTCCAACTTAAATAAAAAAACCCTAAGTTGAACGCAAGCAGGAAGAGCAGTTCCTACTTGGAAACATAGTATTCAGAGAAAGCATGAATATGAGAAAGCCCCTCCTAGCTTATATCTATTTCAGTCTGTGAGGAAAACTGATTTTGAATATGAAACCAGCATGCAGAAGGACAGGAGTAGCCTCTTGAGCTGGGTGACCCAGCCTCACAGACTGTCCTTACTGTCAGGACACCAAAGGGCCATACTTTAGTATGCTCCAGGTCAGGGTTGTTTGGTGCTGCAATGCTGGACCAGCTGCAATGTTGCTACCATTGCCTGACATGTGGATCACTATTATCTCCTTTCTTCTTCCTCACTTTTTTGGGAGAGTTTGGTGCTAGGAGACTCTTAGCTAATCCCGTGTTTTTCTAAGAATAGCAACATTGAAATTGTGTTGGTGACAGCCAGAAGAGACTGCTTCTGCTGCCAAACATAAATTCTTGATCTGTTGACTCTCCCTGCTGACTCCTTGGATGAGTTTCTGCTGGGTGTCCAAATCTCATCCATATAGTCATACAATACAGCATATACCCAGGCATGACACCTGCCACATCGCCCTTGCCTTTTGTTGCCCAGCCTCATCGCGAGGGATATTGGGAAGGATGGACTGATCATTTCATGGCCAGCATATCCACACAGCATGAAGCCAGTCTGCAGTGGGCCACGGAGAGCTTGGAATCATAATCATCTTTACTAACCTTAAAAAAAATTAGAGGAGCATTAAAAGAATCTTACACTTCATCTGTCCAAATGTATTTATTTTGCAACTGAAAACCTTAATGCCCATCTAGATCAAGGAGTGAGATAAAGAAGCAAAATAAATGGAAGGCAGCGTTCCCTGCACCTCCCAAAGGTTGTCTCTACAGGGAGAGGGCAGAAGGTGCACTATCTGCTTTCCACGCCTGAGTTGCCACTGCCATCCCTCCCTGACTGCCCAAACAATGATGCAGTATCTTGGTGATACAAAATCTGGTGTCTATAGACATATTCTAGCTTGAGAGAAAGCTTTACTGGCTCTTCAGATGAGGCCATAGAGATTTAACTAGAAAGATTTTGGGGAGCTGACTTAATTATTAAGACCCAGTTCTGACCATAGAGGACCATCAGGGGCTCCAGCCTCCTGCATCCCAATATTTGTGCAGCTCAGCACAGATTCAGAAGCTACTGTTTCCTGGAAAACAAAGGTCCTGGAAAACAAAGGTTCCTTCTAAAAAAAAGGCACAGCTTCTTAAATATGAAATATTAGCACTGTCTGGTTTTTGTGAAGCCACCCAGCATCAGATCCTTTGTTTTATCTTTGTGTTACTTGTGAAGGATTTAGTTGTTGCCCTGAGGGCTCTGGTGTTCACAGTTCTTCAGTACCCACTTTATTCACACTGGTTGCTTCATCAAGAGAAGAGCAAAGTTTGCCTCTGAAGTCAGCCTGAGTGTGAAGAAACTTAAGGGTCCCAGGTGACTAAAGAAATTGCAGCATGGGTCTAAAAAGGAGTGGTCCTGAAGTGGCAGTACAGGTACACTCTGTTATATGCATCCAAGCATTGCCAAAAAGGAGCAAGTGAAAGCACATCACATTTAACCAGCTTCCTGAAGCTTCCCAAAACAGGTACTGTGAATATTTTCTCTCAGTTTGTGTGAACCATTCGCCACTGCCTCATAAACCATCATGTGCAAAGCTTGTCTGCTGAGATAAAGGTAAATCTATCTCTCCTTGAGATGTTTGTAGCACACTATCTGGAAGATATATGGTCATCACACACTGCCAACAAAATATATTTCTGTAGTGGTATCGCCTCCAGCAGCTTTTTCGCCTTTTTTTTTTTTTTTTTTTTTTTTTTTGAACAGCACGAAGAGAAAGATTTGTGCTGCACAGAGCCTTACTGTGATCGAGATAGTGTTTTGGGTTTTTCTTAAATTCTGTTTAGTGAAAAACAATCAACCTTAACCATATATTCTTTAATAACTGCCCACAGAGCTAAAGGAATTTTGAAACTTTTTCATAACCTGCATAATGCTTATGTCCCATTTTTTTAGAATGGGAGAGCACCCTCCAACCCTTTAAAAATACTAACAAATTATTTGCAGTAACAGTCTATCTCTGAGTCATTCACTGTAACTTTGACATGGCAGTACCTTGTTTGAAATGTATCTCAAAAGCAGTTTGGTTAGTAATTTATCCTGAAGGTCAAACTTGCCTATCTTAGTATCTGATCGAGACTATGTACATTCTTATATGCCTCCAAAAAGATCCTGTTTATAAAGAGGCCTCTCACTATTGGATGAAGGATAAAGAAGCTATTTCCTTTGGATTTGATTCACTATGATATTTTTGGATCATATTTAAAGCAAGAACAAGCCAATTAAAAAAAAAAAAGGATCACTAAATAAGACTCTAATTAATGTTCCCCACTGTTCCCATTGCTATCGTGGAACAAAAGGTTTTAAAATTTCTGAAACATGTTGGGACATCTGTGCTCAGTTTCTATACACAATGCAGAAAGTCCAAAACATCATGGGAAACCTTATTCTGAAGGGATGCCAGTCCAGATCCATGCTCTGAAGAGTTTCATATGGTTCAGATCAGTTTATAAAAAAAGCCTCTGAACTCTTTTATCCTTAGCTAACATGATTTTGAACTTCAAATTTTTTAACCTCTATTCAAGAAAGCACTTAACAATATGCTCAATTATAACCCCCTCTGGTTTTCAGAATCATGCTTTTCTTCACTCTCCTGGAGTTTATTATTCCTATAATAAAGAGTAAGAGGAAATAATGAAGTAATTTTTTTCAAGAGCATATACTATGGAATTATGAGAAAACAGCAGTAGTTTAAACTTCACCATTTGGTTTGCTGACTGATTCATTTGGTATACAGTCGAGTGAGGGCAATATGTTGTGAGGAAAACCTGAATTTTGTTTTATTTGTTTTTCTTTTCAAGCTGCTGCTTTGTGGAACAATTCTGAAATTCACTGCAGTCAGAATATTACACTAACCAGCTGCAGATCAAAGACTTCACTGAATCTAGGTCAGGTCTAATTTGTGAAGCTCACAGAGTTAGTCACTATGGCAGCTTTCTGAAAGGTACAGATGGAGAATCCATGAGCTGTGGGAACAGAATTATGGGGCTACTTCTCACCATCAGTTTTAATGCAGTTTGTTTTATTTCCTTTTCCAGGAGTTTCTTTTTTTAGAGTTCCTAGTAAAAGAGAGATTAAATGTGACAGCCACATCTGTTTTAGTAAATTCCTGTGGAGATATCAGATTGGTAGCTGGCTCAAGCAATGTTAAAAGTGAATGCTTCTGGTCTGAGCAGGTGGTCTATGAACGTTATGAAAAATCTGTAGCCTTTTATAGTGACTTTTATCTCAGGATCTCAAAGCACTCTGTAAATATCAGTTGATCAAGCCTTACAATATCCCTGGGAGGTGATCACTGTAATTGAAGGGAGTGGGTTTTATGGCTCACAAGTTTGCTGCTGGCTGTGAAATCCTATTTGTGACTCACACAATCTGCCACAAGAAGAGCAGATGTCTTGCTGCTGTGCCTGGATATAAGAGCTGCTTGAGAGGCAGCAGTGCTTTTGCCACTGGCACAGAGGTTTTTCTTTCCTTCTGGTCTGCTTCACTGTCCCTTGTTCTCCCATTCTCATTTCCTGGTACCCCCCGTCAAGTGACACCACTTTTGTAAGTCATCTTGAGCAAATATTTTCTGGAGAGCACTTGACATGGATGCGTGCTTTGCAGATTGTTTTTCTGCAGTTCCTAGGACAAAATGATAAGATGTACTTCAACCAGTCTTTTCCCAGGTGTAGTGGGGGGAATGCAACTGGGCTCTCCCTTTGCATTATTGTTGGGGTTAATTTAAAGGGGTTTAAAATTTAAACTCAGCCTCACAGAGACCACACCAGTCACAGAACATCTGTCTGAACAAGGCCCAGCAGACATGAGAAGCTGTCTTGTAAAGCGTTCCTCTCTGACCTGCAAATGGGCTGGAGCATAGGCATCACCAAGGGCAGGTTTGCTTCAGTGAATATTACTTTTGCAATTCACAAGAAACAATGAACAGGCTTATTTCAGAGTCCAGTCATAACATGGAAAATAATATTTGTGTGTTTGCATCCACATACATGTGTGTGTGTGTGTGTAGGCACTGCTTATATGGTAACCACCAATACTTGGAATTTAGGATAGGACTTTTCTACAAAACGAATTTTCCTGTGGTTTGTTTGTTTGGTTTGTAGTTTTTTTGTTTATTTTTTCTATAACAGTTGGGGCTATTTATGTAGAGCATACTTTGACTTGCACTGAACATACTTAAAATTCAGTCATATTTTAGTTCTAATTGTGACCTCTTGGGATGTTGGCATTTGGGCCCTCCAAACACAGTGTTACTTCCTTTAGTAAAACCTGGGATGGAGGGCGTAGATGAAGATCAGTATTTCCAGATGAAAATACATGCAGTTGCTTGGATAAGGACATGAGACTTTGTTGCTTGTGTGATAACACTCAGATTATAAATATCAGCTTTGGACAATGTTGACCCACAATCCATGATGTTGGCTGGAAAATCACCATTTGTTATTTTAAGTATTCTAGAAAGTATGATTGCCATCCAAGGCTGAACGCAGAGTACTCACCACTGTTAGTCTGGAACTTGTTCTGCATATTATACCTCCTAGTATAATAAGGTTAATAATACCAACTCTATCCCCAGCCAATATTTATAGCACAAAGAAATTCTCAAATGCAAAGATATTTGAGGGCTTTACAGTATTACAGCAGAGGAGAACTCGACATCAGACATTCAAGTGGTTATAATTTTTCAATTTGCTTTGTAAAGGACTTTACCTTCCCATCCTCACAGCAGTCAGCACATCTGGATCTCCACCCTGACTGTGGCCTCTGGATATTGCCATACTATAAACATTAAACAAACATAATTATTGCTAAAAAGTGGGGAGGTTATTTCTTCCCTTGATTTGTTGCTTAAAAGATATCCATAGGCATGTGTTGTTCCTAATCTACAGCTACCAACAGATTAATACAATGACCAGTGTGTGAGGATAGTGTCACTGAATTGAAAAGCTGAGAATTCTTTCCAAAAGCTGAAACAAAGTGCCTTAGTTCAGCTTTTCATTTTGGCTATATCACAACATTTGTTTTAGCAAAACGAATCGAATGGTCAGATGGAACTGAAAACAACCTGGAAGAAATTGGAAATTTTACTGGGGGAGAGGAGGAAATCAGGAAGCTTACTATTGTAAAAGTTTGTTCTGTACTCCGAAGAGGGGAATAAGGAAAAGAGTTTCTTGGAGAAGAAAATGTGTAATAGCAGGCAAACCTTTGTACACTCAAAGTATCCATTTCTCAACACAGCAAACAGGAACATAGAAACATATGTGGTCAGCAATAACACTCATAAATCTTAAGAGATTATGTGTTCCTAAAGTAAGACTTCAGACTGATCTGTTTTGTTAAGTGCCAAACTTCAGCGTGATTCAATCAAGTTTTGCTTAATCGGAATTTATTTACTCTTTGTGATGATGAATCACTGAACATGTCTGTAGTCCAGTCTGTTGAACTAATTTATCAGGTATTTTGATGGACTGGTGATTTGCCTTCCCTGAACATTTCGTGTTTTATTTATTTACATCATCTGGATTGTGTAGAACAAGAACTGGAGTTCTGCTAAGAATTAAACATTCCCCAGTGATGCCTTTAGTAAAGGAAACACTCTCTAGATAGGTAGTCCTGTTGCAATAGAGCCAAACAACTAAGCCAGGAAAACCCTTATCTACAGGCCCAATACCACTAAATGAAGTGATTTGTTAACCTGGGTGGATTTGTATCAGAGACACAACCTGGCAAAGATGGAGGGACGACAGCAGTGAGGTTTCTCTGTGCAGGACACAGGGATTTCCTGGAGGCTGGCCCCAGAACACAGGTAATCTCAAGAAGAAAGAAGACATGGGGGAGTTGCTTACATAGCCCAATTAATGTGCAAATACTGTGCAGAGAGGCAGTCTCACACTAGCTGTTCCCTGGTTCTTATGGATAATGGTAGCATGAGACAGGCCAGGCTGGACTTCACTGTAAGTTAGCAACATACGTGCATTCCCAAATTTTTTTTGAACTGATGTTCTCTACTGAAACGTGTGCCACTAAGAACACACTGCTGTGGCTGCATGTCAAAGCTAACTTCAGAATAGCTATGAGCAGCTGGCATGCCTACCTTCAGTGCTGGTATGTGGCTTTGGCCTTCTCTTTCCCAAGGGCATGTATCTCATCAGGTGTTTTTGGAAAGACTTCCAACTCTCTACCTGTGAAAGAATTACAGAATAAACACATGGAAGTGGCAAATTATTTCCCAGAGTGGAAAGTTCTGCTTTTCTGTACGTACAGATGCAGAATAAGAATCCTCTGACACAAGGAAGTGCAGTCTGCTAAGTCTGGGCTTCCCAGGGCAAGAGATACGGACATAACTCAAGTGAGTCCAGTGAAAGGCCATTGAGCTGTTTAAGGGACTGGTTCATCTGACATTTGAGAAGTTGTGAGGACTTGGGCTTTTCAACCTGGAAAAGAGAAGGCTCCAGGGGATCTCAGTATTGTGCATAAAACACCCAGTTGGCTGAAGAGATGAATAAAAGATGGAGCCAGACTCTTCTCAGTGGTGCTCAGTGACAGGTCAAGAGGAAGTAGGAACAAACTGAAACACAGGAAAGTTTACTAAAACATAAGAAAAGAAAATTTTCCATGCAAGAGTACTCAAGCATTGCCACAGGCTGCCCAGAGAGGTTGTGGAGATATTCAAAGTCTGATTGAACATATTCACGGGCAACATGACCCTGATTTGGTCAGGGGATTGACTGCAGGCTCCCCAGAGGTACCTGCCAGCCTCAACCATTCCATCAGACTAAATTAAAACATCCTAAGTATTAGTGCAGATTTTCCTGAGAATTTATAGTGGCAAGCAGAGCATTTCAGTTTATCAGGTAGATATATTAACCTTCTGGGGTCTTGGGCACATAATGTTCTTTTGGTGAGCACTCAAACAGTGGATATAAATTAAAACATCAAGCACCATTAATGCAACAATGGTACCAGAACTCATGTGGTGCTAACTGTGTGCACAGGCATGTAACATGAATATCAGTTGAGGGTGTAAAAAGAGGTAGAGATGTGATCCAAATACCAATTGGATGTGCTTTATTAGTTCCCATTCAAGGACTGGTGTTTCTGCCATAGCACTGAACTGCATCAGCGGCATCAGATTTTGGTCCCTTTGCTTATTGTTGCTGTTTCATGGGCTACATCAGCCTTGGTCTTTGCTGAAAGCCTTCCTTAGAGTCATCTCACTTAGGAATTTTGCCTAGTCATTAGAAACAAAGAAATTGTCAAAATCTGGTGTTACATGGATTTGTGACATATGTCACTGTAGTTGTAAGTAGCAATAGTCAGACAAAAACTTGTCCTTTTTTCATCTTATACTTTCTTCTGGCCTCACAGTGTACTGAATTGCTCTGTAGGCTAGCTAGCCGTAAATAACAAAAAACAATCAGTTTGTATCTGAGGATGGGGAAATGCTTCTGACATATCCCAAACACATTTGGCATGTTTAAACACATCCCTTCAGCTTGTCATCTTTCACACAGCTTCTGAATGATGCTAATAATAATATCACTTATTCTGCATGATTGGTCCTGTGATACTTGCTTCTATATCCCAAATGCAATACTTCCAATCTCAGCTTCTTTTCTTCTGCAGGGAAATGCATTAGACTTTTTCAGTTATTCTGATATTTATTATTCTTCAGATATTTAGAGCCAGAAGACCAAGACCCATGAATATACAGGCCTAAAGTTATTAAACAACCAGAGATACTTCAGACCTAATTGCTTTATTGGTGCTTCTGTGTTGACTTTGACTGTGGTAAGAGATTTACACTGCCAAAAAGAAGAAATTAATTGTGCCTTTATGTACAGACATGTATTAGAACATTTGTGAATTTTTAACATGGGAAAACAGCCACCTTTAAATGACAAAAAAAATTTGTACAACAGTACTGTTACTTTTTGGTGTTACTTACTTGAAATTAACTTTTCAGGGTAATTGGAAGTTTATAAAACCTGTGGAAGGTCAGAATGGAGATCTATGCTTTCTGTCTAATTTTAGATTCAGAAAAGCAGCACAGGAACTACAAACAGTTTCAGGAAGAAGGTACTTAGCTTTCCTATCCAGTTACAAATCCACCATGGGTTATTTGGCCCTAACATCTATGGAGACAGTTGTAGCCAACTGACCCTCTTTTAACAATATGACTTTGGTTTTTTTATAACAGGAGGACAGCCAATATGCTGGTATACCTATAAAATTAACCAAACCTGAGGGATGAAAGCTGGAGTAAGAGCAGGAGATTCGTCTGAAGACTACCTTTTTCAAGGAAAGAGGTGCCACTGTTTTCCTGTGGAACGCACGAGTTCATGTCTGAAGATAGGCAACTGCTAACACCATCTGAGGATAACAGAGTATCAGTATTAGCAGCTCTGCCCCTGTCCCTCCTCTCACCCGCTGAACTGTGATGAGGATACGAAAGTTCCAGCTCTGCTGTTTACCCAGCTGTGGAGCAGCTGGTTCCATGTGAAGAATTTGTCTTTCCAGTTTGCTTTTGTAAAAGCCTAAGAAATTACTTGAAACAGTAAAAAAAACCAACTCAGAAAAGACTGTAATAATTGCCAAGCAAGGTTAAGGAATGCCAGAACTACAACTGCAATAATTCAGGTCTGTTGTGTATGTTATCTTCCAGTTTCTAATCGCATGACCACAAACTAGCTATTTCTTTGCTTTTTTTTTCCCCTCACTGCAGAGGATGGACCTGATGTGGGATGAGTCATGGTTACCTTATTATAAGCTGTGGAATTTGGAGGGTGATGGCCGAGGACTTCAAAATAGGAAAGGATTGTACTGTGGTTTGGGAAACTGAGTGTTGTCCTGGTATTGGATTTTGTTGCTATTATGGATTTTGTTGTTATTCTACTTCACCTCATTCCAAATGTAATGCTGGGCTAGTCACTTAACTCACAACTTTTCACAGATGGTAATTGATTTTATGGAAACCCTGACAACTGGAATCTGATATAGGATATGCAGAATACTCACGAATATGGGAAATTTGATTTGAAGATGTATTTTAGATGCTGAAAAAACCCTGTTCTTAAGCATCTCAAATGAGAAGCCAAAGTCTGTGGTTTCTTTTGGGAATTTTGACTCAATGACCATGAGTAAACATGGAAGAATACTTTCTTCTCAACTTCAGGAGTACTGGGAAGATAATTTTTCAGTGTTTGTAGAACACCACGATCCCACAGAGGAGAAGACCATAAAACACTTTTTTTTGGCATAAGTATCTGAGTTTCAACACTGTGTGAGATGATAGGTGCCATTCCTAGAATAACAGGGTAAGATTTTTCAAATATCAATGCCGTTATTTTTGTGTAGTGAATCAGCAGAAAACCATGGCAGAGGCCTTGACAGTTCATTAAATTCACTCCTCTGCCCAAAAGCAGGATCAATTAGGGCTAGTATTTTCCTGTTAGATCCTTGTCTAAGCTCCAGTGACAGAATTTTCACGATTGCATGATTTTCCGTCACTTTACTTTCCTTACCATTAAAAAGTAGCTAGCTGAAATCTCCTCTTTGCCTGCCCAGTCCTCAGGGCCGAGAGAGAAACATTCATCTGTGGGACTGTCTCACAGCGCACACCCAAAGGGTGCAGAGCTGAGATTATCCCTTTATTTCCAAAGAGACTGAAACCTTGTGCCAGACCAATGGTCTGCAGCAGTTCAAGCTGGGGGCCGACTGCCTGGAGAGCAGCTGCAGGAGAGGCCCTGGTGGGGCTGGCGGATGGAAGGCGGGCTGTGGGCCAGCAGTGTGCCCTTGCAGCAGAGGCCAGCAGCTGCCAGAGGTGTGCCAGGCAGAGCATTGCCAGCAGAGTGAGGATGAGGAAGATGATCCTTCCCTTCAGCTTAGCACTGGTGAGACTTGTCTGAACTACTGGGTCCCCAGTACAAGAGAGGTTTGTATATTATGGAGCTGGTCCAGTGAAGGGCCATTAAGCTATCTAAGGGACTCAAGCATCTGACATACAAGATCAGCCTGTGAGAGCTGTGGCTCAGCCTGGAGATGGAGTCTCGTCCATATGTGTAAATACCTGAGGGAGGGAGTGTGAAGAAGATAGGGCTGGACTTTCCTTCATGGTGCCCACTGACAGGACTGAGGCAATGGGAACAAACTGCAATACAGGAAATTCCACTGAAACACAATAATAACTCTTTTTTCATTCCAAAGCTACTCAAATACCAGCACGAGCTGCCCAGAGAGATTGTGAGGTCTCAATCTCTGGTAGAGGATCATCATCACATGACCCTGATTTGGGCAGGGGACTGACTAGACCATCTCCAGGGGTGCTTGTCAGCCTCAGCTATCGTGTGATTCCATGCCTCCAGGAGCTGTCAACAGAAGGCATGAACCTGGCACTTACCTCCTGCCTACTGAAGATATTGTCCAACCATTCTTTGCACTAAAATTGGAAATGGCTGTTTCCTCATGGACTGCCTGTATAATAAGGGGAATCAGAGTGGAAATACCTAACGTTTGAATACCTTTTATGATGCTGTATGGTGACAGTTCTCCCTTCCCATTTGGAGTTTGGGTGTCTTCCCAGCTTTCTCTAGTATGGAGTAATTAGTTTTGTTTGTTTGTTCCAAAAATTTATTTATACCCTTGTGGGGTTTTTCAAAAACACTGACTAATACCTAGGTAAAGAAATACAGCTGATTGCCAAGTCTAATGTTTCCCTCACCAGTGATTCATTAGAATTCTTCTCACTTTCACTTTTGTCCTTATCTTCTTCAGACAGCTGGGAAGCCAGTTCCTGGTATCTTATGCTTGCAAACATGTTTTTCAATAGATTTCTTTCTTCTTTCTCTTCAGCCCAAAGCATGAGATATCATTTTATAATGCATTATAGCTACTTCTTTGGGGAACAGAATTATCTAAATTAAGGGTGATTTTCCAGTATATTCTGGACATTCATCTGTCACAGGAGAGAGGATTAACATCTTAAAACAATGATCCTGTAAGAAATTAGTGCTAGATTAACTTACACTGTAACCAATACTACGTCTCAAAATCCCCTGCCCTTTCCTCTGCACCCTCAGGTTGCCTAAATTCCTGAGCCATCTGCATGTCTACCAGCCAAGTTCCTCTAAATCATAAGCTTCTAGTCCTGCTTCCAGAGCCATCCAAATCCATACTGTGCTAAGCAGTCAGCTTTAAAGTTCACACTCCACACTGCCACCCTGCCCTTTTCTTCTGCTGAATGTTTTTTTGATTCCCTGTGCATCCTCCCTTCTCCTGGGGAAGAGAGTAAATGCGTGGAAGAGAGGATTGGTAAGCATGTTTCCTCTCCCAGGCTGTGTGATTAGGGCACTCTTTGGGCAGCTGGAAGATGTGGGCTCAACTTCAGCCTGATTAAAGGAGCAGAGAGCTCAGGTTTCTCTTTTACCCGTGGAACAACCCAGCCTCTAAACTCTGAAGTATCCAGGTCCCTGTACTGAATCTGACTTTTTCCTAGATGGTATCTGCTAACAGGTCATTCACTTTAGTTCCCTGGCCTCTCTCTTTGCTTGTTTTTGCTTCAGCTATCCCCTGGCCTTATGATTTTTTTTCTTCCCAGGCAGCTGTACTGTGAGGGCAGTTGAGGAGAGAGAGGCTCACTTCTTAGGATTTTACATCAGACAGGATGCATTAGCAGGGAAACCCAGGCTGCCATTGCCCTCTATATCCATTCAGTCCCTCCTCTCAAAGACAAAAACCTGTTTCTTAGAAACTATTTTCTCACATGTTTGTGTGCAATCTAGTTTTAAGGGATTCAGAGAAAGAAATGTCAGACTGCTCCACAGGTAGCTGTTTCACAGGGCAGTACGGCTCACCCTGTCAATGAGTCAGCCTGTATTTCTTTTAGCTTGTTTTTGACCCTTGTTCCTCCTCACTCCATAAATCAGTCCTTCTCCTCCTTTGTGATGTTTACACTGTCAAAATAGATAGATGTCCCCAGGGTATTCCCTCACCTCCAGCAGATTGTCTCAACATTAACGCCTGAGCACACTCTGCTCTCTTTGCTCAGCTGTCGTACAGCCAAACTCGTCCCATTGACTTAATTCCTCATAAATCAATAGGTCCAGATACTTACCCTGTTGCTTTCCTTGGGATGAGTCTGCTCCACAAGATCACAGTTTGTTGGTCTCTGCTGTGATTATTAGGACCTTCTGTCTCCCTTCTTTAAGCACATTTCTCCAGTTCATGTCTGCATTTGAGGTTGAGCCTCCTCCTGCAGACTATTGCTTTGTGCCCATTCACTTGGCTGTTGTTTTGTTATTTCCAGCCTGTCTTAGTTTCTTTATGTTTTGTGTCTGTCCCCATTGGTTTACACAACACCTCTCTAACTCATAGGAGTTGTTACATCAAATATAAATTGAAGGAATGTGGTGTTTATTGCTTCCTTCCAGATCATAATAGACATTAAATAAAAACAGACTTAGGGCAGATTTCTAGTCCTCCTTTCCTCCCCTCCCCACACCCAATCCATGCCCCAGATTTTCTCCCATCGGCTCTTTATGTTCATGTTTATCTTCTGTTCCTCTTTGTTTATGGACTTACAGCCTGTGTTCAATCTCTGTGACACTGCTCATTTCCCAGCCAACTTGCATGCATTTTTCAAGTAATTTTGTAGCTGACACTTTCTCAGGACTGGCTGTAGGCTGCTTCTTCATTCTCTTCATCAGGTGGTTTTGTAAATCAGTAAGAGAGGAGTGACCATGTTTGTTTGGCAAGATTTAGCTTTTGTTTACTCTGTGAGATGACTTTCATGCTAGTCCTATGCAAAAGCATCATCACTTGGGATGGGAGATGTGCTCCTTTTTGCACCAGCAGTGAAATTTCCCTGTGCTCTTCACTTGCTGATTTTATTCATCCTGTTGTATTTATTAATCCAGTCCCTTAACAATGTAAAATATGGGTCATGATGGCCAGCTGGTTGTTGTTGAATGCTGACTCTAACCTGCCTCCTACTAGCAAATATTTTATCTATCTGCTTGGGAATGTCTCAAATTTATAGCAGGAATAAAGAGACTGCCATTGAAAAATTCTGAGAAACAAATTGTGACAGATCTAGAAGGGTGGAGGCAGGAGGGAGATTCACATGGTGAAGATGTCCTCTCCAGCAGAGCCCACATCCCTCCCACAATTGCAGTAGGACCTGTAATGTGGCTGCAGCAACCTCTTCTCTGAAGGCAGGATTGGGTAAGAGGAGTTCTTGCACCCTATCCCTGGCTCTTGGCACCCCACAACTCACCACTGCTGCAGCTCAGCCGTACACGTTGGTGCAGAGAAGACACTGAGGGGAATCACTGAGATCTTTCAGGAGAAACAGGCACATGGGGATGAGCATCACTGAAGCCTGATGTGCCAGTATGAAGAGCAACACTGTGTAGGATTTCCACTACAATGTTAGGCATTTCTGTTCATTTTTCTGTAGTCTGTCAGAGCTGAGAAATGCAAGTTAAAAAACCCTTGTCTTTCCACAGCAAATATAACTTACTCTCCTGCTAGTCTCTTCTTGCTCCTTATCTTGAGGCAGAGTTCAAGCCTATCAGCACAAAGAAATAATAAAACAGTCACAGTCAACCTGATCAGTGGTAACTCAGCCCAATAATGGGCTTCTTGCTGCAAGTGTTTGCTGGGTAGAGGATTTGAAAAGAGGACTTTCAAGGTGGGCAGGGTACATGGATGTTTATGCATCTTGAGTAAGAAAAACTGATAGGTAGTATAGAAAAAAGTGTAACCTTCCAGACCAGGGGAATCAATGGAGGGATTCAGTGGGAGCTGAAGTATGAGCCAATGCCTGTTGGAGTGGGGTGGTATAACCAAATGTTTGATCCTGCATTGAGCTGGGTAGAGAGATGGGCCAGTGACCACAGTCCAAGCAGGGTGATATCCAGAATTTTGTGGTGCAGGGGCACCATGCTCAGTGGCCAAGTGAAGGGCGCAGTACCCAGGGAAGGGTTCTGTGCCTACAGGTCGGTCAGTAAATTTAATGTGTGCAGGCTAAATCTTGGGCACTGAAACTCACTGGCAGAGGAGGGGCCTCAGGTTTGCTTAGCTTCCAAAAAAGGATGACTGCATGCAAACTTTGACTTGAGCTACATCCCAAAGCATGCCATCAAACTGTTTAGGAGAGTCAGTTGGCACAGACTCAGGGTTACAACAAGGGTTATTCATACATTACAGTTACTGTCACTGAGTTCAGTTCCTAGGAACAGTCTCTGGTGCTTTTCAGTTTACTTACTCAGGTGGTGCTTTATACACAGAGAGAGTGTAGGCCAGGGTCAGGAGCACGTCCATCCCTCACAGACACACTCATCCCTGCCAGGCCTCTATGCATGATATGGATCCCCAGTAAGGTCAAACCAACCCTACCCAGCAACTCACCCTTGCACCCTCTTGTGTCCAGCTGCCTCATGCCCAGACTTGCACACACATTACTCTGAGACCCCCATGTCTCTTCAAGAGTTGACCTGGATCTCATGGTGCCTTCAGCAGCCAGTTCCTCCAGGTGTCACAGATATGCATGTACCCAGCCCAGGCTTATGTCCACATGGGTACTTGGTTCCCAGGCCTCTTCTATATGCTGCTGCTTGACAACAGCTAGCAATGACACATTGTTGTATGGAGCCTCCCTTGCTGGGGTTGTTGGTACCCCAGGCACATGGGCCTTTGTAACTTGCGGTTCAAATCCAGTTGCTGGCACTTAGATGTCAATACACACTCATGTATGCAGAAAAGAGTCCCTCCCACCAGGTAAATCAAGATGGAGGTTAATAGGAAGACAAGACAGACTGTGCTGGTCAGGCACAGGACATGACCCAACAAATATGCTGACCAGCCACAGGTTTGCATGCAACCAGCTCCTTTTATTTCCTCACCCCTCTCTTTATTCCTGCTTATTCCTCCAAAACAACAACTGTCCATCCCTTTCGCCACCTGTGGTACTTCTAATCATCCCATAGTAAGTTCCAGCCTCAGCTGGAAGGTCCTCTGGAGATACTTTTCATTGACTCACCTTACTGGGTGCTACCCCTGGCCCATGAAGCTGCTTGTGCCCTAGTGACAGCCCTCCAGAAAGTTTGGGTCAGGAGCTCTGGTTCTCTGATAAAAAAATCTTAACAAACCTAAAGCAGAATTCCATGGTAAAGGTCATGTTTTAGAAATAAAATTCAGAAAAAATAGCAGGAAAATGTGAAGGAATGTATGGATGAAAAACTTACAAAAAAGCCAAAAGCTGGTTACTGATTGGTCTGTACTGACCAAGACATAAGGGTTGTCTGTTGGGCTCTCCCCAAAAGCTTGATGTCCAGTAGTCATGTCAACAAGACAGGCTGGGATGTAGAAGTCAGCTCTGCAGTATTTTCACAGAGACAGCAACTGACTGGGTGCTTCTGGCTGGAACTAGAAGTGCCTGTCTAAACTCCAGAATAGTGTGTTCCACTTAACCCACAAACAACTGTACGGTTTCCTTATGACTGGATTGTTGGGACCAGGATATAATTTTAAAAGTTACTCAGAAGCAGACATTGACCCTTTCACCTTCTGTCACTGCTCTATGGCTGGGAAGTCAGGTTATCAGTGAATAGATCTAGTGCATAAGGTTCTGTGTCTCTTTCCCTGCAACTGCATGAGGAGGACAGGCAGTGGACTGGTCACCTTGTGAAACACTGTTTGGGAATGGTGGGCAAGGAAGCTGCTGGCATGCACGTGCATGGAAATGAATGAAAAGAGCATTTCCACACCTTGCATTGCACCACTGAATGCATGGGTGGGTTGGTTTCTGTTGCCTGAGTTGTGGAGCAGAGAGATCATGGCCCTCCCGTTGCTTTGTTCACAGGCATCACGGTAATGGTGGAGACACTGATTATCACAAATGAGATCTGGATCTCTTGGCCTTAACAGAAGTCTCTCTGTAGAACCACATGCTTTATGTAAGGATGCTTCAAATTATAAGCTGAAGATACTGCTTTTGTGATGGAGGTTACTGGTGATTTTGTCTGTCCTGTGTAAAAAGGCATGTGCCAAAACAGCTGTATCTGCAGATCCACCAACTGAGGAATGAAGAGATTGGGAATTTTTGCTCTTTGGCACAGGTAGCATAAATGTTGCACACAGATCCTGGTTCTTGGATTACATGGGAATAACAGGGCACAAAAATCATATTTCCATTACTTTTAGGGAGCAGATTTTCAGCTTTATTCTCCACATAAGCACATAGCATGAATAAGTATATTAAGGTAAGGGAGTGGATGGAGTGCTCTGTCTTCTAGTGAATCCTTTAGGAGTTAAAGCATTAAATGGTATTAAGCTTCTCCAACTCAGTTTGAAGCCAGAGTACAACAGAAGATTAGAAGCCGCTAACTAGTCCCTGCTGTCCCTACTCCTCAGTTTTACAAAGTAGTCTCAGCTGCTAGGGAGGATCTGGACTTTTCTGTTCACCAGGGAAAAATGTTCTCAAGGACCACACTTTGAAAGGCACAGAGCACCAAGTGCACCAAGCCATGTAGCCAACATGCCCTGTAAAGCCACCCATGGTTTTAGTGACATCTGCAAATGTCGTTAAAATGCTGCTCTTCAGCCAACATGGTGATTCTGACGAGAGGGTCTCCAGTGCAGAGATACAGCATTAGTGAGCTGCCAGTGCAATTCCCAGCCCCACGTTCCCAGCCCCATGCACTGTGGTGAAACCACATCTGCAGGAATGACACCAGGCTTGGACTGCTGGATGCGGAGAGTTATAGCCAGCTCTGGTCTCCAGAGAGAGGAAAAGGAAAGGTTTTAGAGTGACTTTGCACCTGTGAAACAATGTGCTGCTATTACAATGCCCAGCACCAGCCAGCCTTTGCTCCAGGGAGGCCTGGAGTACTTTAGAAAGCTTTTTGCAACAGCTATGGTCGCTATAAACACAAGTGGAGAAAGCAGCTATTAAAAGATTTTTGAAAGGCTCTCTGTTGCTTTCTGCTGCCTTTGGAAAGGTTAAGGATTCAGTGAATGCCAAATGATAAGCTTTGCAATCCTCAGCACTCCTGAGACCTGAAAGAAATCTGCTGGCAATTGTTTTAAGCTAATGATTCCCTGCAGGTTGATTGGTGCTTATTTGCTGAGGGGTGAGAGGCTGTAGCTACAGAAGTTATGAAAACAAATTGCCTCTGTGTTAAGGAATGCCAAGCTGCCTGCTTTGTCTAACCCACTTCTACATTTTTTTATTTTAAGGTCTGTTTGCAAACTCTGAGCTTGGTTTCTGCTGATTTAATAGCCTCCTGCTAGGATTTACTGGGATAAATATCTGAACCACAGTAGGACACTGAAAGCAGGATACTGTCTCCCCTAGTTAAATTAAGGGGGACTAATATGTTGCATTTAATGCAAATCACATTGTCTGTTAGGTTCTTGGGAACCTCTTTCCCTTGGAACTATAAGGGAAAAGATGATTTTTTCAACATATTAGAGCTGTGTTTAGTCCCTTTCTGTGACTAATCGACTGCCTCTCAAAAATGTTAGATTTGTCGTGAAGCTGGAAAATCACCTGGTCTCCAGAAAAGCCAACACGGGGACTTCGTTCAGGGGCTGGGTTCTCCAAAAGATTTGAGTACGTGGATCCTGGGTGTGTCAGAGGACAAAATGCGATTCCCAAGCAGCCTGGCTCTCACTGAGATGCCGGCTGTGCAGTGAGTGCAGTGACACTGTCACCTCCCAGTTCATCCCAGTTCCTCTGAGGCAGAAAGCTGATATGGCTTCTGATTTAGAGCTGGTTTTAAACAGATACCTGTGAATAAAAGCAAGGTCTGAAAGAAGGTGGGGAATCCTCTGATGGGGGAGTGTTCTTCAGAACATTTTACTGAGAGTTAAGCTTGGCAGTCCACCCAGACCAGGCAGAGAAGAAAACTGCTCCAGTGAAGGGATTCCTGCACCCCCACATGGCCTAATGACCAGCAGTGCCATAGATGTATGTGCTTGCCAGGAACATTTTTGCCAGAGAAACCAGGTCATGCTTAAGGCAAGGCATTAGGCTGGAAGGCTAATTCAGTGACAAATCCTGTGCTCACGTGGCCACCTGCCCTGACTGAGCAGTTGCACCTTGATGTTGGTAATGCACAAGTACCCAGTTAACTCCAGAAGGCAAAGTGGGAGGAGATGGACCGGCAGGAGATCCAACACCAGAAACTCAGGCAGGCTAGCAAAGAAAGTCCAGGCTTGTCAGGCAATATAGGCATAATACCTGGAATTTCAGCTTCCTTTTGCAACTAGGTTTCATTTGGCCAGTTGAATTTCAATGGTCCATCAGTAAAAGTGTTATTCTCATTATTATTTCTAACATGATGTTTCTCATCATTACCAGCCTATGCATTAGTTCTAACACAAGCCCTGGATTTTTTCCATCATGTTCAGGCATTGAAATCATTCTGTAAATGCCTCAGCAAATAGGACACAAGCTTCTCTGGGAACCTGTACATTTTATGTAAGATGAGTATGTGATCATTTTGAACTCAGAGGCTATTTTTGTGATGTGGGGGAGAGAAAGGCAGTTAGAGCTGAGAGCCTGGGTGATTTCAGAGGCGTGCTGAGCTTTACCAGGGGAGGTGAACTTTTCCCCTCTCTGGAGATTGAGACTTTCAGTGCAATTGCTGCTACATTTTCTGATGAATCCAGGTTTGGGAAACTGTTTTTTATTATCCTTTGAAGAAAGAGACACACAGATGATACCGACACACAAGAACACGTTCTTTTCCTGAAGAATTTATGCTGATCAGAGTGGGAAGCAGAGTCTTGAACACAGAATTATTATTCAATCTGTTGACACGAAACCTGCTCTTTCAGAATCAGCAGCACCTTCACAACTCTTGTAATAGGCAGCTGCTACTTAAAATAATGCAACACAGACCAGCAAGCCAGCTGAAGGCAAGAACTGTATATTGCCTATACATTCATGCTTTTCTTTAAAAATTACGAATTGATTACACCCCTCCCTGAGAAATATTCCTACCTATGGCAATACACTCCTCATCTGTATCTAGACATAAGCTTCCAAGTCAAATAAGCTAGTAAGTGCATGCACATTTATGTTTCTCTTGGTAATCATGACCTTTCCCTAGTATTCTGCAGGCAAATGCTCTAGCTGTCTGTGATATAATACAGATGCAATCTTCTCTGTCAAATAAAGCTGTGCAGTAGACATGCAATCTCATTGCTCTTGAAATAAAATTAACATGGAAATATTGTTATTTCTACAGTAACTTTAATTAGCAGAAAAATTACAGCTGACTATAATCCCTAAGCAACTACATGGCATGCATTTTGGACTTGCTTATCTAGTAAATTGACTACTACAATCAATATGGTCTGCATCATCTACATAAAAACCCTGCTTTCTTTCCATTCTTACAAAAAGACACATAATCTCTTCTTGCAGGCCAAGAAATCCTTTGGCAAATATACAAACAAAGAAATATAACAGCAGAGGCTCATAACAAACATCTGAACAATTTCAATCAGTGATGTTTTTGATGGCATCTGTCACCTCATTTTAGATTTCACTAAGTGATGTGTATCACTGACAAAACAAAATTTAAAGTTATCCATTCCAAGAGCACTTCTCTGCTTATTACACTTGTTAGGAGATGAGACAGTTTTTAGCAGTTCAGTTCATAGATGCAGGGGATTTCCAAGCCTAGAAGGGGCTGCCAATTGAGCCTGACCTCTTGTCTGTCTCCAGATTTTCAATCACTTCCCACTGAGTTGGAGGCCAATAGCTTTTCTTTTAAACGAAAATTTAGCTTGCAGAAAAGCAAATTTTGGCTTTAATGGGGGACATTAGGAGGAAATTATGGAAAATCCATGGTTTCCAATTTTTTTTGCTTCCAGTGGTTAATTGTTCTCACTGCTAAGATTCTGTGCTTTCTTTCCAGTGTGAATTCATTTGGCTTCATCTCCCATTCATGGTTCTCGTTATGCTTTTTTCTACGAAAAGTCTCCCTCCAGATTGTGTATTTTCTTTCATTAACATGCCTGTAAATTAGTTCTTTCTATTCTTCTTTTAAATCAGGCTGATCTCTTTAAGTCTCTCAAGGCATTTTCCCTGGCTCCTCAATATTTTTGTGTTTCTTTGCATCCTTTTCAGTTTTCCTGAAGCCTTCTAAAAAACTTCAGAAAAAGAATGTTGATGATACACAGTATTGTGGCTTTGGTGCCCACACTCAGTGTCAGACTTCAGTTAGTTTTGCTCACCATCAATTCCTCTTCAATATTGCACAGAGAATTTCTGGTAAGGTAATTCTTTATTGGGACCTATTCTGAGTCACCCATCCCAGACTAGGATTCCTCCTTTCTGCAAAGATTTGGTCTCCATTCCTTGTTTAGCAGTGTACAGTGTATTAAAGGGTGTTTAGATAGAATGAGAACAGTCTCAGTCTTGCATAACTTTCAGCCCACACAATTATTTACCTTTCTGTTACCAAATATCTTATTAGCAATGATTTTATGCTTCCAGATCACCAGTGGAGATATCAAACAGTGCCAGACTCAGCACTCGGCCTGACAGAGCCTTAATAAAGCCAGCCTGATTTGATAATGGATGTCACTATGATATGTTGGTTCCTCATCAGCTTAGTGTTCACTTTATTGATATTTCCTAACACTACCATCAGAGCACTGTGTAACACGAGATCTAATAACTTGCCAAAGTTGAAGTGTATTATTTATAATGATTGATTTTACAGACAAGATGTGATAAAAAAATAAAGTGGGATTGTTGGAAAAGAACTGCTCTTTACTAACATACAGTTGTGAACTTGCTGAATAAACCTTGATCAGATTTAGAAAATTAAAATGTAACATCCCTTCACTCTGTAGAGAGAATAACTGTTCAGTGTGTGTCTTGGTGGTATGGTCCCAGCTGTGAGGTCATGGCCACCAGCAGCTCCCAGAACCTGCTGAGGCTCAGCTTCACCCTCCACAGCCCAGAGCAGCTGCACCCACCATCGTGCTCCAGCTGCTTGTCTCACTCCACTTCAGCAGACATGGTGCCACTGTGCAGGAGGCTTTTATTTACATTCTCTTCAGTCAGGAAAAGGACACAGAATGGGGGTTTAGGCCAGTCTTGTGTTGTCCTCTGAGTGCCTGTTTAGCCCCAGGATGGTACTTTATCATCTGTGGTTGCCTTTTGTGAAACTCCATATGAGTCTCCCCTGTGAAATGCTCTCTGCTTCCCTAAGAGCCAGAGAGACTTAGGCAGATTGTGGCAGCCCTCTATGTGAGCTTCTCCAGTCCTCTACAATCACAGAATCACAGAATGGTTTGGGTTGGAAGGGACCTATGGTTGGTGTTGGAAGGATCTCTGGAGATCATCTAGTCCAACCTCCCTTCTAAAACATATTTACCCAAAGCAGGCTGCACTGGATTGCCTCCATGTAGGTTTTGAATATCTCCACAGAAGGCAACTCCACAACCTCTCTGGGCAGCCTGTTCTCCATGTTCTCTGTCACCCTCATAGTAATGATATTTTGTCTCATATTTAGATGGAACAACTGGCATTTCATGTTGTGCCTCTTGCCTGTGTCTTATTCTGTCACTGGGCACCACTGAAAAGAGTCTGTCCCCATCCCCTTAATACCTGCCCTTAAGGTACTTGGATGCATTGAAAAGATCCCCTCTGTACTGGTTTTGCACAGCCTGGTTTTGGGTAGCAGGGGACAGCAAAGGTGGCTCCTGTGAGAAGCTGCTGGAAGCTTCCCACCATGTCCGGCAGAGCCAATCTCTGATGGCTCTGAAGATGGACATGCTGCTGGCCAGAACTGGGCCAAAGAGAGAGGTTGGTAACGCCTCTGTGATGGCATCTTTAAGAAGAAAATAAAAAGTCACGGGTTTTTGCTTCTAGTCAGAGAAGAGGAGGAGGTGAGAACATGTGAGGTAAACAACATGGCAACACCAAGGTCAGTGGAGAAGGAGGAGGAGGAGGTGCTCCAGGCGCCGGAGCCGAGGTTCCTCAGCAGCCGTGGTGAAGAGACCACGGTGAAGCAGCTGTGCCCCTGCAGCCCATGGGGATCCACGGGGGATGCAGAGATCCACCCGCAGCCC
>VZRR01010839.1:169991-320232 GCA_013398015.1 Oreocharis arfaki | reverse complement strand
CAGCACCCCAGATATGGCCTCACCAGGGCTGAGCAGAGGGGCAGGATCACGTCCCTTGACCTGCTAGCCACACTCTTCCTATCACCCCAGGGTGGCCACAAGGGCACACACACTTCTGGCTCATGGACGCTTCATTGTCACCAGGACCCACAGGTCCTTCCCCGCAGAGCTGCTTCCAGCAGGTCACCCCCAGTCTGTGCTGGTGCATGGAGTTATTCCTTCCCATTTATCCCTCCCCAGGTGCAGGACTCTGCACTTGCCTTTATTGAACTTCTCTCCAGCCTGTCCAGGTGTCACTGAACAGCAGCACAGCGCTCTGGGGCATCAGCCACTCCTCCTGCTACTGAACCACCGGGAAACTCGCTGAGGGTACACTCTGTCCCTTGGTCCAGGTCACTGTGGATCAGGAGAACAGACTGGGCCCAGTGCTGACCCCTGGGAACACCGTGAGCTGCAGCCTCCAACTGGACTCTGCGTCTGCTCACAACCCTCTGAGCTCTGCTGTCCAGCCAGGGCCTGATCACCTCGCTCTGCTCATCCAACACACGCTTCCTGAGCTTGCCTGTGAGGATGTTATGGGAGACAGTGCCAAAAGCCTTGATGAAGTCGAGGTAGACAACATCCACTGCTCTCCCCTCATCTACCCAGCCAGTCATGCCATCAGAGAAGCAATCAACTGCATAAGCCAGCTTTAGTTTACCCTCAGAGTGCTGGACCAGTTCTGAAAGCACCAGTGGAATTTGCTGTGTAGCATTTGGCTGGCAAGCGCAACAAACTGTTGAGTGGCCAAAAAATATTTGCATGTGGGTTGCAAACCATGTGAGGACCCTTTTCTTCACTTTGAATTTTGTCCCCCAGATTTGATGATTTCTCCTTGATGGTAGGGCTCTGCTCTTTTCCTTTGTAACTGAAGAAGTTTATTGCTATTTTGTGAGTTCCTGAAGAAGTGCCACCCTTTATTGCTCATGTGCAGCCATGATATTGAAAATAAAACAGCCAGTTGTCATAGATCAGAAACATGCATATGAATTAGAAACAGACAGTAAGCAATATCTGGGAAAATCTAAATCATCAAAAGCTTACAGGTTTGTAGTCTAGTTCAGTTAGGTCACAGGTAAAGCTTTTTGAAAAGGGGATCAATAAATAGGTTTGTATGAACTGCAAGTGTATTTTTGGTGAAACAAATTTTAACTCAATTTAACCATTTTCCTGTAGGATCTGCTGCCAGAGTGAGCCCTGCCATGCTGGGTTACTGTGGGAAAGGCAGTGAGAGGAAATTGAGCAGAAATGAGCAATAAACAGAAATGAAACTAACTTGATTATTCTAAGTCCTGAGCCTGAACATAAAATGGATGGTATTAAAATATGGAAATTTTACACCATGTTCGTTTATCTTTCTCTAGGAACAGCTTGGAGAATTCAAAAAATTTCCCCCTCACAGACAGTTCAAAAGTACTGTTGCTGACAGTGAATATTCAGCACTGAATGCTGTCTTCTCTAGAGGATGTGATACCCTCGTGTTGACAATACAGGAGATATATATATAGATATATATATATATATAAATATAAAAATCAATGTGGTGCCTCTTCTGAGAGCTCAGCTCTGCACAGAGGACCTTTGGTGCTGAGAGCTGTTCTTCAACTGGGAATGTGATGTGAGGGCTGTGGGAGAGGTTTGGAGGGGTCACGACAGGATGATGTCAGTGGGTCTTAGTGGCTTATCTGCTCAAAAAAGTTGTGTGTCCATGAAGCAAAGGTTCATTTTTTCTCATCCATATGACAGCCAAGGGAATTTATCTAACAATATAGTAAAAGCCTGGGATAAAGGGCAGTTGGCAAACCAGGCTGTGATTCTGTGAGTAAACTATATATTGCTCTATATCCTGGGATAGCAGCAAAGTCATGGAAAAACCTAACAAATGAGACAGTGCTGCCAACACTGATTTTAACACAAATCTCATGAAATTTGTTTGCTGTTTTGGGGGCTTTTTTTAGAGCTGCACAGGAAAGTGTATGAATGAGAATCTTAGGCTTTATTTAAAAAGGAAGGACAGTAGAGGAAGGACTCAGAATATGAAGCACACACATCCTAATGCCTCAGAAAACAGAGAAATAAAGCAACAGTGAAGGCCTTAGTTGATCTGTTTAAAATCTCCTACTTAAACTAATTTAATTACTTAATTATTTCTATTTTCTATTTTTCCAGTATATCTCCTGAGTCTTTGACAGCTTTTGGTGATTCAAATGTTGTGGCAAGAATCCAAATGGCAAGCAACAGGGGAACGTGAGTTAGTGAAATACATTGTCATGGGCATTCCTACCAGCCCAGGTAAGAGAGCAGTCTGGCTGTGCCTGCATGCTGTTTTTAAGCTGGCATCTGTGCTTATGGACACTCGGGGAGCAGGTCCATGCCAGCTGGGTGCAGGCCAGGGTGCGGCTGCTTCAGCTGTGGCCCTGGCTGGAGCCAGACCCAGCTTCTCCTTGAGCTGGCCCTGGTGCACAAGTGGTGTGCGTGGGGCTCACACAAGACCTTGGGGCTTGAAAATAGCAGGGAAAGCCTGAGAACACAGGCTGGGGTCACACGGTCTCGCGTGTAAAAGGGCAAAGACTCCTTGCCAGCTTGCCTGACTCTGTGAGCTGCTCCGGCAGGCTGTGCTTGGGCAGAGGGCAGCAGCCCTTTCTACTGGCAGTGGGCTGTGAGTGGTTTGTCTGGCCTGTGGGAACCATGAGTCACTTGTCCCTAACTAGTGACTCTCTGTGACAGCTGGTGGTGGTCCTGCCTACCCCGCAGGGACATTGTGCGATCTCTAGTGCCCACCTCTATGGTCCCTGGGCTGCACAGTCCTGCAGGGGCCGGAGAGGACACTTGCCTGTGACAGGGGCAAGTAGGGCTGCTGGGTGAGTGTCCCTCTTTTCCATTCAGGAGGCACAGACGGACTGTGGGATGCCTCTTCAGGCACTGAAATGTGGTGAGCGTAGGGAATGGCTATGAACAGGCCACAGCCAGTTTGGGTAAGGAAATGAACTCACTGCCAGTAATAATATCAAAAGAACAGTAGAAAAATTACAGCTGTGAGCCTGGAATACAACACAAACACAAAATAAACCATAAAAGCCCCAGAGAGAACTGCAGAGGTGCCTCCACCCTTTTAAGTTGTCAGCAAATATCTCAATGGCAAAGTGAGTGGAAGACATTGAAATGCACTCGGAATTCTGCATCTCTCCAGGCTCACAATGTATGCACCTTGTAATTCAAGAGATGCAGGCACCCACTGAATGGGCAGACAACATTTTTTAGCCTCTTTCCATGTAATTTTTTTTTTCAATACGAGAAAAGAGGCAATTGGACTAATGTATTAACAGGGTTCACTAATTTTTCTCCTGGAATAGCAAGATGAATGACAAACTGATGCTCAGTTATTTTCCAAGTCAAAGAAGAGATTTAAAATTTTCTTTGTGCAAACAAAATTAATGGGGCCAAAATTTGTTAGTTGCTGCTGGCAAGTCTCTTCCAATGAAAATAGGTGTCCTTCACATACGGAAACCCTGTGCAGAGCCAGAGCCTGTAAGCAGTGCCTTGCACTTCTAAGCCTTTTTGAGCATGGGCTATGATCATGAAATCTGTAACATAAGGACCATGTTCTGATTCACAGCATGGGGAATAATTGGCAGCAACTGACTTGCCTAGTGAATACTACCGGCCTTCCAAGTAGACTTGCCCCAGCATTCTGAAATGAGTTCAATGTGAGCTGCTCATGCACAAAGGTTTGCATTGCTCTGGCTTTGCTAACTTGGTTGGAAGCAATTAATGGTGTTAGCATTTGGTGCTTAAAATTCAGGCTGCAGAGGTCTCAGGAGTTTCTTTCCTCCCTTGGAGCGAATGGTTCGTGTTGCTTTGGAGCCCAGTTACAGGAAGCATTCAAGTATGTGCTGATCGATGGATGGGGCTGAAAGCAGGCTCCCAGGATAGAAGTGTGCAAAGCTCTTTCTTTTTCCCTGTGGTGTTTGCTGATGCTGCCCCATTCTGGTTCAAAAGCCTGCAAATATACTCATTGGCCAAATTCAGTGCTCCAGCAACTTCCTTACCAAATTTGCCAGAAATTCATGTTCCAAAAATCTCATATTTCAGTTCTGAAAAAAGGATGTTTATAGTCCTCATTACTGTGGAATAATGTGAAAAATGTATAAAACATATCAGTGATGTCTAAGTAATTTGTTTTTGACAAGTGGAGCTCATTTGATACTCTGAATGCTCAGAAGGTCATGCATAATTCCTGTCAGCCAGCTCAAACAAGCTTCGAAAAAGATGTGCGTGTCTTGGACTACATTTCCACTGTCTTGTAACAGCCGTCTCAGGACTCCCATCAAGAAGAGTGGTTGTGCCAGCCACCCTTACTCCCACTCTCTTTGACGTGATTGGAGGTACAACCCACACATATGCTCCAGGGGATGTTGGAATACATGTCCAAACCCAGCCACATGGTGCCCAGCCAACAGAAGTGACTGGCCAGTGGTCACTGTCACAGCCAGGTGACCCAGAATGCACAGGCTGCTGAGTCCATCGCCCTTCAGAGCCATGTAGACATAGACTGTGAGATTAAATGCCAAAATCATGGGGAAGACAGATGAGTAATTGAGCCCACAGTCTACTGAGAATGGAGCAAAGCACTTAAGAAAAGCAGCAGCCAGGCAAAGCACTTAGCTTGCACTTAACTTTAAGCCTGTAAGCAATTCATTTTTGAGTATTCATAACTATAAGGAATCAAAAGAAGAAGAGCTGTTTTATATTATACTGGTGAACAGATTCGTAAGCAGTATCATGTTCTGAGGATGGCCATATATTTTCCTTCCTTATTTAGTAAAGTTAGACCTTCCACAGCTTTAAAAATATCCTATTAATAATTATGAGATTGATTAGTAGTTACTGAGAAGGAAAATAAAATGTTAATTGGGTCTCTACTCCTCAAAATCCAGCAGGTAAACAGCCACTCTCCTTCCCCAGGGCTCTTATCAATTCTCCCTTATAACACTGCATACTACAAGTCTGTGAATATATAATGCTGAAAGAAACTCCAGCCCTGTGCAGTGTACAATCCATCCTTGTATCTTTATGCTGTATGAGTCACAGTGCATTTAGAGATCTCCTTCCATCGAAGTGTGATCTATTTACAAGCATGCGTAGGTTTTCATAGTTTCACAATAGCTGACAGAAGAGCATAATTTATCTAAAAAATGTTCTGGCCTATTTGCTAGTCATGTGAGTACAGCTTTTTTTTTCCCTCTCTTTTTTCTTTTTTTAATTCAGTGTCTGACTCTAAATGCAAAGTCAAATTTTGATCCTGCTCTGTCTGAGGTGATTTGTTCTCAAGAAAATTTCTCCTGACAGGCCTTTGTCATGGTGTTTTAACACAGAATAAATGAATAAATGTGAATTTCACCCTTGTATTTCTTCTAGAATCCTCTATCTCCATGTACAGTGCATATTTCAGAAGTCAAGGCTATAAAGGCAAATAAAAGCCACTGGATTGTGCCTAACACAAAGCTGGTACAGAATATAACTTTTACAAGCCTCCCAAGATTAATTTAGACTCAGAAATCTTTATTATCCTCATTCCTTTGTTGAAAGTAATAACTGAAACCACAAACTACCATCAGAAGAACCACCCAAGCAGTGAGTTGGTCCCTGGCAGATCTTTTATATTAGACAACTGGGGCTAAATTCCATTTGTGTTTCTGTGCTTGATGTTCCTATTGCCTAGCTCCAGGCAGCTGCCTGCTTACTGCCTTATTTAGGTCCTATGAATCACCCTCTGAGGCTCCCCCACTGCCATAAGGAGGTAGGTGAAATTTAGTTTTTTCTACACCTACTCAAAGACAAGGCCGGTTTCAGTGCAGCTGTGCTTGAGTGTGGGGCTGGGCCCACACAGCTGCTGGCCCTCTCTTCACTGACCTGGCTGCACACACTCTTTCTTGCAGGTTCTCCATCTGTGTGTCAATAGCAGTGATGTCGTCTTAGATTACAGCAGCAGGCAAAGACTTCTCTCTTTGTCTTTTCCTCCTGAATTGTATCTGACCATGTGAAGCAGTGAGCTAAATTAGAAATACAGAAATTCCACGGGCTATGGAAGTAAAAGAGATCAGTGTTGTTTTGTGAAACATTTTGAGATGTATTGTTGGAACATCTGATATACAAGTTGGGTGCTTTTAATCATTATCAATGACTGGTAATTCAGCAAGACAGCAAATTAAGAAAATGTAGCACTATGCAGAAAAGTGGAGCTCTCACTTTTGAGGGCTTTGCAGATCCCATTTACATTCACAGACAGTGTCCCTAGAATGTATGTGTCCCACAGATAGTGTTAGCATTAAATAAAGAATAACAACATAAAGCCCTGCAATGGAGCATCACTAGTCATCTCTATAGGCAGTAGTGGCCAGGCTATATGATATGACTCAGATATAGTCACTGATTATTCACACCAGGTACCCGGACACAGTGGGTTCTGCCTACACCTCTTTTGTGGATGTATTTCTGGGGTGTGGGAGCAGGCAGTAATCATCTGTAGGCAGCTCTTCACCCAGATACAGAAGAAAGACACAGCTTGGGTGTGTCCCTGGTCCAACAACAAGTCCCGGAGTTCCCACACAACCTGTGTAATTTTTTTATCAAAAGAAGTGATTTCTGCCCTGAGGTACATGTTCACACCTCACACTTCTGAGTTTACTCCTGTGTATCTGATAGCAGAATTTAAATGCAGCACAGATCTACCAAATGAGAAACCACGAAGAATCCCTCTCATGAGGCAGCAATCACAAATCCCATGAAATAGCTCAGTGAAAGCCTCCTGCAGCCAGCTATGCAGATAGTCTCTGTGGTTTCAGGCAAGTGAGAGCTGTGCAGTTCTCACCCTGTTGAAGTAAATAGAAAAAGCCTCAGTGACTAAGTGCAGCCAAGATTTCATCCAGGAATGTAAGTGCTGCAGTGCTTTATAGCTTCCAATCCTGATAACTGAAACATGGACAACCACTTGTTTGGCCATATTTAAAAATACACTGTTGAAAGGGAACATAAAAGTGTTGCTAAGACCCTTTGGGCATCTCCCTACTTGGCCATAAAACCAGGTGCTGAAAAACAACAGGATTTGTTTATAAAGGTTAATGCTCTTTCTTTCACACTCAGAAATGGCACCAAGCTGCTTGGAGGAGTTGCTCCATCAAGTACTTCAGTCATATTTTGCCAGGAATGAGAAGGCTGGTTTCTTTGCTGCTGTTGGAAGTGCTCTGTCTCCACATATTGTTGAATCATTCTGTTGATAAGGACATATTTTCAGGGACTCTGCCTCTTGTACAGAGGTGTCTTGTGCTTTCTGGGAAGGCTCACCTATACCACATGACAGGTATTTACTACTGGGGGGAAAGTGACCCTGAGCCTCCAATCAGGTTCTTACGAAGTCCTTTTCTAGATCCTTTGCTTGTGCTCTTCATCAAGAGCACAAAACTGTTCCATATTTGTTTCTCTGGTATTTTCTCTACAGAAATGTATCCGAGTCAAAACTTCTCAGGCACCAGAGAGGTGAGAACATTGCTATATCTGAATCTTGACCAAAACTTGATAACTTACCTTAACTATTTTCCTTTGGCACACCATTTAAAAAACAGATCTGACAAGGAGAACACGTGCAGACACATTCGTGATACTAGGGAGCATTTAACTTTGGAGCAATTTATTTAGGGAGGTGTTTATGTTGTTCAAGTCTCTATAGGGACATGTTCAACAAAAGGTTTGAGACAGGATGCAGAGATTGGGTTCTGAGATTTTGTGTGTTACACAAGATCCAGCTGCATGGTTTAAATGTATCCTTCTATTCTTAGACCTACATCTGTGTTGCTCTTGCCCCAGAGAGAAAAGAGGGTTGAACATGAAAAGAGTTGGCACACACACACTGTGGATCAAATGGGTTGGGGCCTTAGAGAGACAGAATCCTTTATGTCTGAATTTTTTTTTTTAATTTCTTGTTCCTTGTACATTAAATACCTTTCTTTTCCACCTCTTGTGCTCTCATTGCACACCAAAAAGTATTTTTCTTTCATTTCTTCAATTTTGAGAACTACTGCATGGACACGAAAATTTTGCAATAATTTGGTAATATTTGTGTCATTCTCACTAAGAAGGTAGCTCCAGTCCAAATCTGTTAATTTCCATTCCCATAGTCAAGCATGTGAGTAAGACTCAGATGCAGTTCATAAGAAGTCTGTATGTATGCCAGGGAAGGGAATGGTCTCTTTTAGGTGGCCTCTTTAGTTTGGAACAGATCCTCATTTTAGTGCTGCGAGTCATTTAAACATGTGAGTTTTGTTGTGTCACTAGAGGTGATCCAAACCAAGAAAATCTGACCTGAGAAATAAATTGTAAAATATTGTCTAGGAAAAAATTGGCCCGAAAACTTTTTTCCTGCCTTTCCTACTTAGATTCAGGAGCTGCAACAGTCCCACCCTCCTATCTTCCTGTGTAGACAGAATCACTGGGGCTTGTCTCAGTGCTCCCAGGTCTTGGCTGTGCAGCTGGGAATTGGGCAGCTCCACCTGAGGCGCTGTGGGATGCCAGCATCCTTGCCTGGACACAGGGAGCCAAGACCTGCTCCGAGCCAAAACTTGCAAGCTTCTCACATTTTGGAATGCCTGGATCTCCAGGCTCAGGGCGTGCTGCCTGGCATCCCCTCGGTCCCGCAGGCTGGGGCTGGCTGCCAGCGTCGCTCACTGCACAACGACCCTGCCTCCAAGCAGCAGTCCCAGCCGCCAAGAGCCCGTGGCAGACCCGGCTGTCTGGGCTGGCCCAGCATCACAGACCCAGAGAGGGGCCCTGCTTGTGCATATCCTGCCCAGAATCCAGGCAGGGGTTTGCTTATTTAATTTGGGGAAAGCTTGAAGGAACAGGAGATTTTTCAAACAGAAACTTTGCAGGAGTAGAAACAAAAGATTTTCCCATGAAGTATAGTTCTGTCAGGAATGTTCCTTGCCATGTTTTCTATGACTAGGGTAGCCTCTAGAGCGAGCAAGATGTTTCTTGTCAAAGAATGCACATAGAATCTACGATATGAAGGAATGAGCCCTCCTCACTGGTGTTTCCTATTAGCCACTACAGCAATCTGTACTACCTTTCTCACCTTCCACAGATTTTTGAGAGATAAACTAATCCCATCAAGATGGAGCCTGACCAGTCCAGACCAGATGCCCCCAAGAGCAAGGAGTTGGACTAAGGATTCTTTCTGATCCTCAAAGGTTTGTAATGCAAACCTTTTGTAATTATGCTGATCTTCAAAGAAGGGATGTGAAAATTCACGATGGGGATGTCAAGTCACAAGAGTTGGTATTTAAAAAAATATATCATTTGCCAGCACTGCCAGCTGCTGGCCAGACCCTGAATTAGCTGCCTTCCTCAAACAGAGATGTCCCCCATCTGCTGAATAAAATGCTCCTTTTGTGCACATTTTCACAGCTGAGGTTTGAACTAAAAGCCTTGTGGTTTGCAGACATCAGCTTCACAAAGACAGCCAAAAAGTTTCTTGCTCTGGACTAGACAGGCAGGAAACTAAAACCTTTCTCAGCTGGAAGCATTCTTTGCCTATCTCACAACATCCCTTCCAATCATATAAAAATCTTTGAAGGAGAACATCTCCCTGCAATCCTTCACAGAGTGAATCCACTCAGGCAAGGCATATTTTGGGGAAGGAGCCAGATTTGCTTGGTGGTCCTGGCTTTTGGCATCCACCATGACTCAGTAGGGAAGAGAGAATAAATAAAATACTATTAAGAGGTACAACAATGTTACCAAATGAGATTGTGCCTTTCCCAATTAGACTTGTTTTTTCTATCTCCATATGTTGCACATTACAGAGCCCTTTTGTTGGTAAACATATCCATGGCTCCCTGTAGGGGTGCCAGGGCCACTCACCAGCAACTTGGAGACTGAAATCGTGCATGATGTCTGATATGCTGTGCAAAGATGGTCTTGTTTCCCTGTGTACTCTACTATAACACAGAGAGGCTCTGAGAAGCTGGAAGCTGTGGCAGTTGGCACAATGCTTCTTCCACAGGTAACTCTCCCTAAGAGAAATGAGGGAGGTTGGGAATAGTCTTAGTGATTTTTGTTTCTTTGTATAGCAGATCCACAGTAATAATAAAGCAACTAAAAAATTTCCAAACACCCTTGAGCTCTGAGCCCTTACTGAGGCCTATGGCAGCAGTACATTTGTGAGTCAGGCAATGTCATCGCAGTTTGTAGTTGACAGATGAAGAAGAAAAGTGACTTCTCCCAGCACTTAGACACAGGAGCTGGTAATGGGGACTTAACAACTCACTGTGCATCATCTGAGCTGTGTCTGTTTCTGTTTCCTCAGCCCCCAGAAGATCCAGCTTAACTGTCTTTCTCTATGGACCAAGTAGAGTTGTTACCCGGCCTTTAGTGGCAGACTTAGAGGTTATAAACACATGTACAGGCAGTTACTGCGGCTTACTCATTCCATGATTATCTGCGTATGGTGGTAACTCGCTCTTGTGTTAAGCTTTGAAATCACCTGGCGCTTTGTTGGCAGACAATACAATGAAATTCCCAAATCTTGGTCCTTGGAGCTGTGGTTTAAGCACTGGCCTGTCAGTTCATTTAGTGCTGCAGCAAACCAGGCACAACTTTGTAACAAAGCTTGAGCATTAACCACAGGAGACTGAATTTTCTAGTGTAGGTACAGTATGGGCTTTGAAATAGGATCTGTTTCTGACTCCAGCTGTTTCTTCATTAACCTTTCCAGGCTGAGTAAAAGCTGATGGGCACCAGAAAATTCCTTTGTCATCTATTTCTCCATTAATTGCTCCGCATGTGTGTGGTTCAAGAGTGATGTAAATCATCATCTCTCTCACTCTATTTATCTGTTTCTTCAACAGGCTCTCATGGTAACCAACAACTACTGTATTTAAAGAATGCACTGTACCACACCTACTCGGTACAGCTCTTTGCAATGGAATAGTGAGAGAGAGAGGGAAAGAAAGAGACCAAAAAAGAGAAAGACAAAAAGAGTGAGAAAGAGATGAAGGTTAAAAAAAAAAAAAAAAATAGAACCTCATGTCCTTTAACAGAAAAAGGGAAAGATTAGATATATTTCTGGAGTGACTATGAATACCAGATCAGCTAACTGCAGTTTAGGAGGTCTTTCTATATGGTCTACCCAGTCCCAGTTATTTTAATTCTGTGTTGCCAGCTGGCCTCTGCAGAAATCTATTCAGGGTTCAATTCTAAACAGTAATGTTTGGGAAAAGCACAATCTAAAACAGACAGATCTGTATGTGTTTAGGTTTTGCTTTCTTTCCACTTTTAAATATTAAAAATTGACTCCAGCTGTGGGGTAAAGTAACGCCCAACCTATAAAGACACCGACAAATAAATCACAATGCAATTTGCTGTGCATTTTCTGAGGTCTAAACACCAGCTCTTGAAAGGAATTTTCCATGATTACATCTTGGGAAGACATCTTAACTACCAGCAACTTGTTTGACTTTTATATTTCTTAAAAGTCATCCCATTCCAGCAGGGCTAAACCCTGCCATTTCTTCTCTGTCACATATCTCAGGAGTTAACTGAGGTATCGGATGTTACTTAGGACACACGCAAAGCTTCACTATCCCTATCCAGCATGCTGCTAAGCAGAATAGTTACCTTGTGTGTCTATATTCCTCTTTTTACAAGGGTAAATCACTGATCAGCTGGTCACTCCCCTCAGCTGATCAATTCTGTTTGTGTCCCCATCTTTGCTGTGGCAAGTTTAGGCAGCCTTGCCTGAAGCTAAAGCTTTTATTGCTGTTCATCTCAAAGTCACTGAAGAGCAGAAGGTTTTCCACTCCATCAGGGCACTGCCCAGAAAAGTCAAGTTTAGCTCCTGAATTCTGATCCAGCTCACCCTGGCTCATTTTGTGGCTCACAGCAATCACTCCTGTCTGTCCTACATTTCCTCCTCAAAAATGCATAAATATTTAGTGTTTGAGAAAGGAAGAAGATGGAAATTCCATCCTAAAGGCACCGCACTTTTCTTTTTCAGGGAGCAGCCATTAATCTACAGAGTCCTGTTAATCTACACAGGCGGAGTAATAATCTAGAAATACCTCTGATGTTGATACCTTATTTTTAAATTTATAAATTAACTTACAATTGAAAAAAGCTGTCTTTGAACCAAAACCCCTTGAACTATCCTATTTCAATCATTTACAAAACATTAAAACAAGAAAGTTTCTGGCCATTGCCCTGTTCCTGCCAAAAGTTTGCAATGTAAATTTTTTGTGGGGAAAAATAATTAAAGTAAAAATTCCTGACCAGTTCTGCTCTGCATGGCATTTCACTGGCGCTTACTCTGGATCTGCAAGTTGGTCTCCCCTTGAGAGCCGGCCTGCGGAACGCCTGCCCCACCAGGGAGGGGATTTAAGAGGTTCCTGCTGTTCTCTGCCTCTAGCTACGCTACTGCTGCCTCTGTGGCACTGGCTCAGTGCTTTGTGTAGTTCTGTTCTGGACCAGATCAGCAAAAAATAAAAAGAAAAGCCTCTGCTAAAATATGTTTTTGTTTCTACTGGATCAGTTCCCTGGTTCAGCCAAAGCTTTACATTGTCCTCACAAGGGCAATGGGGAAGAAATTGCTGGTGGAGATACTTGGAGCCTCTTGCATATCTGCAACAATCAGCCTGGTCACTGGAGGAGCCCTGAAGTGCAACTTTACTTTTAAAACACATTATTGGGCCCACAAACTGGTTTTGTCCCAACACCTTTGCCATCCCTGTTCAAACACCTACACATAGATTCACTCCTGAGCAGTGTCAGACCGTTCTTCCTCCCCCCATTCAGCTGAATTTTTTAATTGAGGTTACTGTATTACTGGTTACCCTCAGGAGGAGTGGTAAGACCTCTTCTTCATCTGGAAATCCAAAAAGGAGAAACAAGGGCATGTTCTTAAGCTGAACAGAAACTGCACTCATAAGAATAAGGGTGAGAAAGACTTGAAGGGCCCAAAGCTGTTGCCAGCAACAAGAGTTGCAAAAATATGCAACCAAACCAAAAAGGTTTCAGTGAATGCAGCTGATGTAGAATGTGAAGAAATACTATGAAAACGACTGGAAAATGCAAAGTTTTAAAAGGATGCACAGTGCATTTAATAGTAACAAGGGGACAGTGTGTTAGAACAAAGCAAGGGGGATATATATGAAGTTTATTGTGATAAGTTAGATATTTCATGCAGGACAGTTTAATAAAACTTGGGAGACAAAAAGAATTATCAAAAGCAGTCTCTAACCAGAAGGAATTTACTCCAAATTGTGACACTACCACAGAGCTAAGAGAGATAAAAGTACCTGCCCTTAAAAAAGGTGAGAGGTGGAGAGAGGGTCTGGAAATTTACAATTTAGAGAGCTTTGCAATGATTTAAAGTTAGTCAAATAAATGCACGTATTTAGGAGCACCTAGAGAAAAAATACAAGAAACGGGAGGAGGGAATTGTGAAGAACACATCATGTTAAAGCAATGTACTTTCCCTCTTTGAAAAGAAATTTACATCATGGAAAAGGGGAAGTAGATGTGATGTGTCTAGACTTTAGTAATATTTTTCACGTTTTTCTGATGTTGTCATGCAGAAACTTAGCAGTCAAGCCTAGCTGAAACTGCTATGGGAAGGATGCACAAATACTTGGAAAATGTAAAAGGTGCTCAGAAAGTAGTTCTCAAGAATTTCCTGGTGAACAGGAATAGTTGCATACATGAGGCTTCATAGAAGTCTGTCCTAAGCTTTGTACCATCCTGCATTTTCATAAATGACTTGAATGATGGAAGACCAAACATGCTTGTGAAATTCACACGACCACCACATTGGCAGGCTTTTTGGGGGGCCAGGAGAGGAATTTAAAATTATATTGATAAATTTAATAAATGGTCTGAAAGCAATTAGGTGAAATTCAATAAGGGCAAGCACAAAGTCCTAGACTCAGGATGGGAAAAATCTATCACATAAAGACGAAATAAATGCAGGAATGTCTCTTTCTGAAAGTAAGGCAATTTTTGAAGCAGAAAGGAATCCAAATTGCACTCCAATTTTTGTGAATCCCATGGGCATTGAGAGTATCAGGTAATAAATGGGCACTCCTCTAAGACTTAAGCCTTAAGTTTTCACCTCCGTGAAAGATCACAGAAGTTCTCACATTTCCATTTCCTAAAAGACTGGAAAGGGGCAGTAGGCTGGCTTTGTTCTTCCCTGATGCTGAGACTCTTCCTTACTGTGCTACTGCTGTAAGTTAAGGTGCATTTGGAAACCCTAGGAGGAAAGAATGAGGAAAAATATCTGCCTTTTGTTTGCTTCATAAATATCACTATATCAATATCATGATCCTCTCTATTTTCCTGGCTGATAATATCCTGCTTGCATGGAGTTAAATCAAAGCAGGCTGTTAGTGAGAAGCTAGCAGGAAATGAAACAATGTAGGGCCATAAATAAGTATAAATATATAAGGTCCCATCATGGAGAACATCGAGAGTCCCTGAGAAAGCAATGGGAATTGATCCATGAGAAACAGCCCTTTCCATGGCTCTGAGTGTGCACGAGGTTTGTCTCTGGAGATAGATTTTGTTTCCTGGTGGGGAGGCACGATGGCCACCACAAGAAATCTTTGTTGAATGCCAGCTTTGCATTATAGAGTTATTCTGCCCTCATCCCAACATAAAATCAAAAGGAGAGCAGCAGGCCAGGGGGACCCTGATGTGGAAGGAAATTTGGGCGAGGGACTTGGAAGGAGCTGCTGCAGGACAAGCCCTCTCCGGGGAGGGACAGGGGCCACCTGCCCTCTGCCTGCGCAGGAGGAGGAAGGAGCTGCTGCTGACACCTTCTGCTCTGCAGCCTGGCGAGAATGAAGAGATGAAGCTTCGTTTTAGTGGTGTTAATGATGTTGACTCCCTCAGACTTGTTTGTAGTGTCAGCATTTTAAATATCCTTACAAAGATCAAGGCGAAGCGGGCTTTTCGAGCAACAGGAGGGAGAGATGGGAGGCTTTTTCTTCAGAGCAAGATGTGCTGCCTAAAGCTTCCTCCACTCCCGGGAGAGTGGGTGTCCTCTGCCTCCCCCACTTTGTGTGGTGGGGCTCTGCATCTGCATCTGCTATCGTTTAAAAAAAAACCCCAAAACATTCTAGTGGATATGAAGGGCGTAGGCATTTCAGAGACTTTGGGAGTTAAGTGGGTGTAGGAGATAGCGTGTATGTCCTACACAGACCGGCAGAGAGAAGGGGAGAGACGGTGCAGTGCTGGAAAAACTGAGCAAGTGACAAATGTTCTCTCTCTTAGTAAATGAGTAAGCAATAAAAGAAAATAAATACAAATTCACTGTTTTAACTCAGAGGTGGCTTTTGCTGTCTTCGGCGTGCATGCTTGTTCCTGGGCACTGCAACCTCCGGCATCATGCAGTTTTAATGATGTCTCCATGGGCACACAAATGAATTTTGAGATCAGTGGGACGCATGGGTTGCTACTGTCTCCTTTGCAACCTGTAAGAAATTGGTGACAATTCTGCAAACAAGCTAAAGGTCTCAATATTAATATGCCACTTAGAGCCACTTAGCAAATAATACCCAATTTTCCAAGGATGGCACTTGATTAAAATAAAAGCTTCCCTCAAACCCCCGAAGAATCTCAGAGTTAAACCCAACTGTTTTGCAAGCAGTAGCACGTTTTTTTCCTTGTCATTATGCTTTAATGACAAAATAGAGACATTATTTTACCTTCTATTAATTTCTCTGGGTTTGATTACATTATTAGTCCTGTAAAGACTATCAACTGCTCCTAGAGAGAACCAGGTTCATGACAATATGACTACCTGATATAAATGAATTGTGGCTGTGTGATCAGACATGACAGTGTTAAAGCAGTATTTGCTACCTGAAGAGAGACTCTATTTGCAGAGGAAACTCTTTCCTGTGCAGAGGTGTTTAAATCTAATTCAAGCACTTAAGATTTTGCAGATGGGTGACTTTCACTCTGTGTGTATTTACCTCCTCTCCTGCTGATACCAGCTGAAGAGAGATCATTGCTGTCAGCTCTGAAGTATCAAAGTGGATTGGAGAGGGAAACATCACCTGAGGCTGTTGAACCCACAGCCCTGCACAGCAGCATTGCAGGTAACGGGGACACTGCACCTGGGCTTTCCTCACTGCCAGCAGACATTGCAGGGGGCGACCTGAGGGCATCAAGCAAGGCCCACAAGGCTGTAGCAATGCTTGTAGCCTGGCAAAGAGACACCGAATTCATGGAACATGTAAAGGGAATACATTTTGCTTGCAGTTGTGGGTAGGACAGCACTGAAATACAACCACCAGCCTTTCCCATAGCACCCCTTTCTGGGTCCAGGTTTTCTGTGTTTCTACCATAAACACAAATGTATTGCTCCTCCCAGCTGCAAAATGTGAAAAATCCAAACGTAGGAGGCAAGGGGTATCAAATGCTATGGAATTTATGTTTCCTAAATTCTTCAGCTGAAATCATGGTTGTATTCCAAGACCATGCTATCTCTAGAGGTATGGGACTTCAGGCTGTGGTGCCTTTGCTTGCCAACTCTAAAAGAAAAAGGAAGGATAAATTAATCTCTTATGCACTGAGAATGTGTTCAGTGGGCCACCTAGCTTGGAAGGGGTTTATGAAAAGGCTCAGTTCTACAAATATTTACTGCTTTATTACTGTGATATTGTTCTGACACAAAATGTGGGCTTTCTATCAATTACCTAGGAGAGAGAAAAACATCCTAAACAAGGATCTTAGCTCTAGATTCTCATTTTTCTTTTGAGGAGTAAGTAATTGCAACAGCTTTGGTTTTTATTTGTTCAGGTCTAAACCAGTTGTAGCCAATTAAATTTTATGTAAGGGAAAAAATCACAAATGAGACCAAGCAGATCAGATAATCTCTTGGTCTCCCTGTGGACAGGGTGAGGTCAGTTCTTGCTTTAACCTTGAACCATACCAATTGCAAAGTATTGTTATTGCCATAATATCTTTTTCCTCCTGCAGAATGCACCCACATGGCAAGATGCTGAGTACATCTATGTTATTTTCAATGTTCCTTCCATGCTCCCTTGTTTCTGCTTCTCTGTCCCTCACCACACTGTCCTGAGGCGACTTTTTGTCAGATGTGGTGACATGTTCAGTTGTATGTTAAGCTGAGGTCTTGTGGTTTTGAAGTATCTGCTTTTGCCTGTGGGAAATCATTAATCACCACTGGTCAGCTAAAGAGTTGGGGGATGTCAGTATTTGCTGGTGTACACCTTAAAGATCATAAGGTAACTCAGAGCTGTGAGACTGTGTAAGTGCCTACACCACATAGGTGAAGGTTGCTGCTGAGATCCCTGCTCTCCCTTGCTTTGCTCACCCTTAGAGGTATTTAGTGTGAGTTTCCCATCCTCTGCATGGACAGACATCCTATTTAGGATCAGCTGTGCTGATGGAAAAGATGCAGCACCTGTCCGTGTTCTTCATCCCTGTGGCTTGTTCTTGGGGATGCAGGTGAATGTGCTTTGGAGCCTGACCCAAAGACTGGCTCAGGCCAGCAATTTTAGCTGTCTTAAGTCATACAGTGGGATTTGGGCTTGCCTGCTTGGAGGGACAGGGATGCTTACATCCATCCCCTTGGGTGCTTACAGAGGGGAGGACAGCAATTACAGCTACACCCAGAAAGGCAGTCTGCAACCTTGAATCTGACAAGTGCACTGGCTTAATGGAATCCATTTAAAGCTGCCATAATTAATGCAGATGCAGAACAGATGTGAAGTCTCACCTGGCTTTTTACAGTTGCATCAAACTGAATTTGGAGCACATGAGAAAAGGGCTTGCACCTTCCTTTCTCTGGCATCTTTGGACACTCTTGCAATATTTGCAAATGAGCCCAATGTGAATGTTGTTTGTTGGTCTTGAAACTGGAAAGAGACATTAGTGGGATAGTTTTCACTGGGAAATTACATCATGTTAGAACATGTTGCTTGAGACTCCTGGTGACTACTACCACAGTGTAACTTCCTGCCATAAACAAGGCCTGTGAGACAGCTGTGGGGAGGCCAAGCGTCATCAGGCTGCACTGGTCCTGCTCTTGTTTGGAGCTCCTTGGGCAGAGGGTGACTCAGCTGCCACAGGCGCTGCAGCCAGGACAGGGCTGAGCCCCAGCCCTCAGCATCATTCCAATGGCATGGTGCAGGCATGCTCTGCTTGCTGGCTGTAAGTGCCAACAAGCTTTTTGTTTGGTTGGTTATTTTGGTTTTGATTTTAACAGCCTATAAAGAAACAGATCATGCTTTCTCTTTTAACAGTCTCAAAATCAGCAAAATCTCCCCTCTTCTAAAAACTTTGTCTATGAAACCTTTAGTAAATTCAAAGTTTTTGCTATGATTATTCTCCACTGGATAAATAGGAAGCATAAACTGAGGGTAAGAATTTAGGTCTTGTAGGGCTACAATACTTGAGCCATCCTTTTGGGAGTTTTCTCTACTTAATTTAAAAACACCTCCCTTTCAATTCTCTTGTGGTGAGTATCACACACAATTTTACTGAGAAGCAGCTCACAGTGAACCACTTCAAAGACAACACTACATTTGCAAAGGAAGGAATTTCTCTCTGACAGTTCAGCAGCATCAGCATGTGCTGGAAAATAAGCATGCATCACAAGACAGTGTGCTACACATGGGGAATCCTAAACAAAAAACTGCTTATAATGAGACTGCACACAGAGAGCTCACATGATTCTAAAGTAGCTGCTTTCAATGCCTTGGAGCTTTGAATTAAACTGCTCAGAGCAAAGAGAAGTTGCTCTTGGGCTTCATGTGAAAATCATTATTACGGAAAAGAATTATCATTTTGCTGTATTTGTACAGTGGAGTCTTAATTGGTGTTGCCAGAGTGCAAATTTTTAACAATAACAAACACTAAGTGCCCCTTTCTTTCTTGAAAATATGGGGATTACAACTTCAAACAAAATTGATCAACTGGCACTGAACTAATTTATTGCAAAAGCTTGATGCTTGCAACATGCTATTTAAAACCACTGACACAGGGAACACTTGCAACCCATACCTGAGGCTGATGGGTGACCTACAAAAGCTAAAATGCCTGGCAAATATGTTTTCCTTTGGTATTTTTCACATTAGCGATTTACTTTTCTTCATTTTTCTTTCTCTTTTTTTGTGGGAGGATGTTCTTTCCTGGCCAGTTTTTAAATGTCATTTGGAACTGTGTCGTGAGACTGAATTCTGCTTTTTATTAGGTTTAATTTTGAAAACAAACAAAAAAGCATGATTGCAAAAAAAATAATCCATTTTACAAGCAACTTTACCAATGCTATGACTGCTAATGGTAGGAAATCCACATCTGGGGATATGCAAGACAAAAATAGCTCAAGGTTATTTTAGACCACTAAGACCTGAAGGTGTGTGCAGTGCTACAAACCCACTGAGATCCCACCCAGCAGCCTGTGCCCCGACCCTCATCCTTGCACCCTGCAGCTCTGCAGTGCAGCAGGCAGCCTCCCCAGCCGGCTGCAGCAGAGCCTGCCATGCAGCAATCCCAGCTGAAAGGCAGTGTGTCCCAAATCCTTTTCCCTCTTGCCACCAGGGATGTACATCCATATTTGGACTAGGAAGGGCTTGTGACACTGATTGGTGCCTGCCTGGCCATTGGTGTTTCTTGTCTAACTGTGCAATACTTTTCACTGGCAATTAGAATTGCTTTTTTCTTCTTCTTTTCAGTAGTCTTTGTCTACATTTGGATTTTAAAAATTAGCAACCTCAGGATCTATATAGGCTAAAAAAAATGCTGTCTCAAAAGGACAGGATTACATATAATGCTGTAATATATAAAGGATGGCTCAGAAGCCATGTTCAGGCTTAAGGGCATGATCTCTAGTCTGCCATTCCCATATCCCAGGACAGAGGGGAAAAGAGGGATGTATACATACAGAAGATTCATCCTGACAGGTAGCATAAAAATAGAAAAGACAAGGGGCTGAGACAAGACTTCACAGAAATTACAAACACAGCTTACATCCAACGTAAAAAGTTAAGGAAAACCTGTTATACCCTGCAAACTCCAAAATACTATTTCTCAGAAAATTAAAATCACCCTCTAGGAAAAAAGGGAAAAATAAAACCTCCTCAAAATGTCAAAGACATAAACTCCCCCTGGCTTACAGTTTCTGTGTGGATTCGAGCTATTTATAAAACCAATCTCCACGATTTCTGTCATACATTGCTGCTACGCATGTCCTGAGCTAGCAAACTGGTGGATACAAACATGATCTATATAACCATGGCAATAAGTGAAGATATCTGTGCACACTCCATGTTGTGCTTATTAAAATAACAGGAATTGCTGCATTTGATTTATAAAGAGATGAGTAGGTTTCTGCATGAAACTCTACTAATAGTTTAAAAAGCCTGTTCTACTATGGACTGAAAATGGTCTCTCCCCACCCACACATGCATCTGGGATTTGATCACCAACCTTTAGGAGAAACCCACAAAACCTATTCCACTTAGCAGAGTATATTACAGAGCAAAGGAAAACCTTGCAGGCTCAAGATTTGGGTGGAATCCATTTATTCCACATGTGCAAAGACTGGATGAGGAATTGGAGGATCCACAACACCAGAACCTCTCCATGTGCTACACACATAAGCCCCTCTTGATTGAAATCCTGTAAATCTTTTCCTTATACAATATGTTTCCTTATCTGGTATAGCTTGATTTCAATTTCAACTGCTCCTTTTTTCCTTTCCATCACATTCAAAACTATCATAAACAGTCTGTAAACTCTGCATCATGAAAGGTTTTCTAATAATAAAAAAAAAAATTTCAAAATAAAGATCACTTCATCATGTCTAAGTTGAAAAAGGGACAGTGTCATGCAGCCAGAGGTTAAAAAAATAATCCATTAATCTTAAAATTATTCTAATATGATAAAAATATAATAAATACAGAAAGGAATGTTCTGCAGACTCTATATGAGGAACCAAATTTCTGGCAAGAAAATAAATACTTACTCCAAAGAAAGTAAAAACTCATGAAACATCCCTGATGGAGGTATTTTCTATATATATTATTTCTAAGAACTTGAATACAAATTCTAACAAAACTGTCTATGTCTAAAAAGTAAGCCAAATCACAAGCAAAAGTATTTTTCTCCACTAACAAAGTAAGGTTCCTCTTCAATGAAGTACTTAAAATCCACCATTTGCCTGAAGAAAGTGTAATACACCCCCAGGACATACCCTTGCAAAATCCTGTCTACTTACATGGCGATGGTGCTCCTCACCAAAGAAAACATCTGCACTTCTGCAGCAAATGCTTTAGGGATCTCTACTTGCTCTTTCAGGAAACATCTGTGTCAATATACCTCATTGAAGATGTTCCCTGCAAAAGAATTCTATCACCATGTTCTTGATTTATTATTATTTACTGTTGTTCTGTCCAAATAATTCCAAATTTTATCCCCGTCTCTGAAGATCTGTATGGCCTTTGCTTGCTTGGATTGTTTTACAGGGATGAAAGCAGCATTTCCAAAACACTACAGTGAGTATTGCTGTAGTTATAGCAAAAAAAATTGGACTTTGATCTTTGGTATTTATAAAAGCTAGTTTGTAATCAGGATATCTTATCTGTTCTTAGAACACAAAATGGTACATTTATGAAAACAGAACTCCTAGGGAAATAAACCTATTGAATCTTAATTTAAAATGGAAAGGCATATAAAGATTTTGTCCTTCATAATGTGAAGAAAGCTTGTTTCCAATTCTTCAAATATTTTAACAAGGAATATTGTGTATATACAAGCTTTGTGATATCAGTTGACTGGTTATTAAACATATTTGAGCTCTTCCCCTGCTCCCAGCACACTCACACACTCACAGACATATGTGATATCCATGTTAACAATTTATTTCTTGGAGGGAAGAAACCAGTGTGTTCTCAGTCCAGTTATCCTGGAGGTTGCCTCAGGTTATTTTACTTTTTATGTTTAATATTGCAGGGATTTTATGGATTTACCAAAATACCATAATTTTTATTTTTAAATCACTGTTTTTTTTAAACAGATTCAATCCAGATCGGACCTTATCATACTCTGTTTCAGTTCACTGCCACCATATGTAAGTGTTGTCAAGGCTGTAATACATAAAGTATCTGGCTCCAGGGCTGGTTTCAGTGTGGTTTTGGAATACAGATTTTATAATATGCCGTTTCCTTCCTCTGAAGTCAGTGGGCTATTCAGTGGAATAAGGTTTCTAAGGCACAGGTCAGCTCTTCAAAGGCACATAGGCACCCAAATCCTGTTTAAGGATATTCCACTGATTTGAAACAAAGTGCCTGCCTCATTCCCTCCAAAGAGGGGGGATTTCCTAAACCATAGATAGAGCCAGGTTAAACAGGCACTCGGGCACTCCCCAGGCAATCTCTCGACTACTTGTCCCCTACCCTTACTGCTAGGCCACTTACATAAGATATAGGTAGGACATGCCCTTCTTTTGAGACTCAATTTATCCAAGCAGAACCATCCTCAGATTGATCCAACTCATGCCATGGATGAAACTGAAAGACCTGATGGACTTTTGCCCTTGGATTGCTTGAGTTTCAGTGATGTTACTGCATACACATGTGCACTGAGCTTGCTGCACAGACCATCTGCATACACGTGCCTCTGGTGTGGACATCTGGTGCTTCTGGGAAACACCAGATTTGCTGAGCAGGAGCAAAGCAGCTGAATAGCATGCAGGCAATGGTGTTGATAGTGTCCAGAAGCATTGTGCCTTTTGTGTCTTCTCTATGAACGTGCAACCTCTGAAGCTGCCTCAAAGCACCAGATCTGCTATGTCGGTGTGTGGTGACAACAGCACGTGCCTCCAGCAGAATTTATCTGCTGCAGCACAGTAGTCACGGCTGTGAAATCTGGAGGGGTGCCAGTGCACTTGGAGCTGTTGTACTGGACCTTCAACTAAAGCTGCTGTACACCCAGAAAGTCAGCCAAACATAGTAAAAGCCTCAAAACTAAATTAAAACTCCAAAACAGAAAAAGAGGACATGTTTCAGGAAACTCAGATGTATGGCTTTTTGACTCATAGCACCAAAGGAATGTCACTTTGCTCAGTTGTCCCTTGGGTTCTGACTTTCTTATTTGGACTTTCTAATAGATCAATATTTTGTGACTTCTTGGGATGTGTGTGGACAATGGCAGATCTAGGTTAGAACTTAGAGTGGCAGAAAAATGGTTTCATCTCTGTACATGTTCATTAGGGAAAACAGTTTTGAAGGAGTCTTGTGGCTTTAGCTGTTTTAAATGGTGCATATGACTGAAGGAAGAGGAAAACACACACAAGAGTGTGTGTATGTGTGTACAGAATTTAAATCATCAAGCCATCAGGATGTGGACTGGGCATGTTTGGTTGTAGTACAGGTCCTGCCATAAGTCAGGTAACAAGAAGCAGGGAAGAAGCCTTGCTGTAAGTTATGTTACTTTGAAGAGCTGTGTCACTGATTTCAGTAGGAGAAAATACAACCCTCAGATACGTATATTAAAGTAGAAAACTTCATTTGAGCAGCTAATAAACTGGGTCATCCAAAGAATAGCTTTGGGCTTCTGGCATTTTCCAGACTGGGAAAGAGTATGTCAGGGAATAAAAAAATCACATCACAGTTTTCCTGATATTCATATTTTTTCCCTAAGTCATCACAAAACACTCTCTGTGCCCACCTCCTTGGTGAGTTCTCGTGTTCCGTCATAGCCAGAGCAGATACTGCTGCAGTATTTGGGGTCGAGGTGTATCTTCCCTAACTACATAGGGAAAAGCAGGGCTCTGGATTCTCAGCAAGTTCCCCTCTCCCCTCTTGTCCTGGATTCGAGGAAGATGCAGGTCTTTGGTTCCATGCTAGGAAACCCCATGGAGGTACAGGTTGAGGACAGGACCAATCCAGGACTCTCACAAACCTCTGGATGGGGAGAAAGGTTGAAGGCAAAGCAGATGGACACGTCCCAAGGATGGAAGAAGCAAGCAGATATTTGAGCAAAACTTCACAGGCAATTTCTTCCAGCTAATCCCTGCCATAATTCTTCCCCCAGCAAAGCTGATCTGGATCATCATTTCCAGGAGACAGAAGGCTTTTTTTTTTACTACTCACTTCTCAGAGGTCTTAGACACTTGTTTTTAATCATATAGTGTATGCTGACATCTGGTGGCATTCAGCAACAAAATCTTCATTAAACAAATATGTTTCAGTTCTAAGGAGTTGGCATCCTTACTTTCCCTTATCTGGGTGCAGAAAAGAATTCCTTCCAGACCACATCAGACTGGGGACTACTCTAACACGTGTATGGGACTGGCGTGGCCCTGGAACTCTTGTGGGACACGTCCGTGGGCACTGACCTCCAGCTAAGGAAGGGACCGTCAGCCAAGGCACCTGACTGTGCTCAAACACAGTCACAAAATGGAGCACACGGCATCTTGTCATTCCCTCTCCTGAACACAGAGAATCAATGCACTAAAAAAAAGTGATGCAAAACTACCATGTGTTTTTAGCGGGAACAGAACTCTTGCAAAATCTTAGGTAGTAATGCTTCTGTAATTTATTTTATCTTTATTTGAAATTGGAGAAAAAGAAACAAAACAGCATGTATGAATAGCCAGAGAGATGTACCAAAACCTTATTTCATGGTATGTAATAAGTAGCATGGAATCAGCTGTCATGGTTAAAAGATACCCATGATGTAGCTGTTCCATTAAAAGTTGGATTAAAATCATGTTTAAATTTCATTTCCTTCAGTCCTTATCCTGCTTTTGATTAGTTTTAAGAGCAGTTGATGGTCTTGTGATTTGAAGATTTTGCATTTTAAATTTTGTGTACATGGTCTGGAATTTTATGTGAAATTGTGGGTTTGATCTTTGACCTCTGTTTACTACAGTCCTGATTTGCCACTAATTTGATAGCAAGACATGAGGGCCTACTGTAAACAAGCCACTCACTTTACATAGCTATGTTTGGCTCCTAAATGAAGAAGTATGCATGGAATATACTTTGGGTACTGTAGCCTTCTAAAGAAATAATAAAAACCACATCACTGCTTAGCTCTCCAGGTAACGTTTACATTTGGAGAAAATAAGTTGCATGCCTAATAGAGAGAGAAAATGCAGTTCTTACCCATTTTGGGTTTGTTTGCTTAAAATTATTCTTTAAAGTATTTGAAAGCTGAGGCTGTCTCTTTTGAAGTCAGTGGGAACTTTGACATTGATTTTAAAAGGATCAGGAATTAAGCCTAAATTGGTAGGGTCTAAAAGGCAAAACTGAAAATGTCCAAAGTCTACAAATCCCTCACTGATCCACCATACAGGAAGGAAGGACAAAAGCCTTCTCCAAGGTCTGCAATGTACGTCTTGATTCTAGGGCTTGTATTTTTTGTACATTTGTAGACTTCAAGATGCAAAGCAACTTTCCAAAGGACTGTAATTGCTAGCATATGAAGTAGCACATACTTGCACCATGGTCTTGTAAAGCTGCTGGGGGAAGGGAGATGAAAGCTGCTTGTAAAAATCAACTGACTGGTGGTACACATCTTCCAATTGTCCTGCACTATCCATTACACAGAATTTCCTGCCTGCAACCTGCTCCAGGCAGATTCCCCAGTTCATAGGCAGAGCCTTACACATAGTGAGTGACCTAGCAAAAGTCTGCTTTGTAGACATTTAACTCAGAAACATGTCTGATCATCCTGCTCTAGCTTAGCACTTTTGGCACTCATCTGGCACGAGCAGCGGGGTCCTCTGAAGAGCAGGTCTTCAGCTCTCTCCTGTACCACCCAGCTGGAACCATCCATCCCAACACTGAACTTCTCATCACCTGGCCTCTATCCTCACAGTGGGACACCTAAGTACCCTGGACAAAGGGCTGTTTTTCTGTTTGGCAGAGAAGGAAACCATTACCTCTTTAATTTTCTGGCTTAGGAAGTCTCAGCAACTGACCAGAGCCCAGTAGTCAAGGATGTGGACTCTTCTCAGCTGAAAGTGTAGCTCATCTACAATGGCAAAGTGTAAGCTCAGAGAAGAGATGGGGCATGGGCAAGCAAACATGAAAAGCCCTCTTATTTCCTCTTCAGACACCCAAGTGTGTTGAGTATCCCAAATGAGGGGGTGCCAGGTCAAGCTCTTCATGGATGACTTCTGGAGGCTAAAGCAGCCAGGGTAGGAAACTGCCTACACAGTTGGTTTATGAGGTCCCAATGTCCTACAAGCCAGAGGTCAGGGAGACATGCAGTTCAGGCACTGTCCGAGATCATCTGAACCTGAGGCTGACAAAGCATCCATTGCAGTTTCCAAATCCTTGTGACCAGAGGAACATTATCTCTTGTTAACAGCAACCGATGCTTGGCCTAGGAAAGCCCATGGAGGTTTATCAGAGAGAATATCAGAGAGAATATCAGAGAGAAATGCAGCGTCCAAGTGAGGGAATCCTCTCAATTAACACCCGAAACAGTCTCTTGCATCTCCATTGCTCAGACCGATTATCAGAGAGAATAATTTGATGGGAAGTACTAGAGAAGGTACTCCCAGGCTGTTAAGTCTCTGCTCTTCTACGCAAAAATGACTGGCAATAGAATGAGAGGAGTCAAAGACTGCCACCTTGCAGATTACTCTGTTTAAGCAGCCTTGAGATTTTTCAGCAAACCAACTCAAGCAGCATCTACTCTATTTTCACAGGTGCTACCTTCTGCTGTCTGCTACTCCAAAGGAGTGAGGTGCTGCTCACAGGGAGAAACACTCCTGTCCTGATATTGACATGGGTCAGCCACCACAGAGACACAAATCTGCACTTCTGTTGCCTTTGCCCAGGTGTAAAAACAGATACATCCAGCAATAGCAAATCAGGTCACCTTTCTGAAGATACTTTTCTTGAGGTATTTTTTCAGCTACCCCAGTTTTCCCACAGTACAACAAAGACAACAACCAAAAATGCACAGACAGAGATTTGTATATGGTGCAGTCTGCATCCTGTGACATGACCTTGCTAATGTATTGTAGTACCCACCGAAAACACCTTATATTTCATGTTTTGAAGTGGCTGTAGTCTATTCTGCTGGCCCAGCTGGCAGAGGACACCCCTGATTTGAAGGACCCTCAAATGGAACTTGACTTTGGGCACAAACTTCCAGCACAGCTGTGCGCCACTGAAAACTGGGAGTAATGTTCTCAGTTAAAACATCCTGCAGATCCCATCTTCTGCTTCCACTTCACAGGACATTTCCTCAGGATATTTCAGGAACCAGTCCCAAGGACTCAATAGCTTTATGCCAAACACCTCAGCATCACTTTTAGCCTGAAAAAAAAAAAGCACAAGTGTAGGGACTTTTGAACATAGTTAGTTGTTTTTCCTAATGGAGGGTAGTAACTAAGCAGAAATAGTTTTTAAAATATTCTTTAATATGTTAATAGGACTCGCTTACAATGTAAAGAAAAGTTTAATTAATCTGCATAACTGACTAGCAGTTGTATATGCAAGGCAATCAGAGATCTTTAATAAATAAAGGATGCCATAAGGGCCCCTGGCATGTTTAGACTGAGTGGGTATGTCTGGACCCAACTGCGGAAGAACGATCTGTCACTGCTAGGTCAACTTCAAAAGCAATTCAACAAGGGTTCCATGTAGACAATATTACAGAAAACCTGTTCCAATAGCTTTCTTATGCAAGAGAAAACCACAGTCTCATTTTTATTTTAGGCAGTGAACCAACAAGAATGAAGCAAAACAACAGCAACTGTCCCCAAGAGATATTTCGGTCTGCTCCTCTCCTCCCACTCCCCTTACACTCCTTTTCAATCTCCTACCAATCTGGGCATTTTTGGCAACAGAGAACCATACTGCAAAGGTCATTGGCAGGCTGGTAGGGACCGCTGTGGCTTTTGGCTACCAAACAGAATTTCTCCAGCCTGCGGGATCATCAACCTCTTTGCTCCCCATTTTGAGCTGGGGCAGAGGTGACTGTGTGAAGAAGGGTGAGGTATGGGAGAACTTTTCTCAGCTCAGCAACCTTTGACAATCGTTGCTGCTTTTCCTCTTCACCCCAGGATCTGCTATACAACAAGTGCAAATTGAGGATGACAAATAAGAACATTAGCCTGGTGTTTCTGCTCAAATGATCTGCCTTGAAGTAGCTGATGTTGACACTTAAATTGTCAGCAGACTTCCAGTTTAGTGCTCCAGTTAGAAGAATGGGTCCTTTCACACTTCCCTCTGGGCTATTGTTTCAACTCTCTCTAGACAGGGGCAAATATCATTGCAGCAGTTTACACTCCAGTTTCACTGCACTGGTTATTTTTCAACCATAACCCAGATTGCCTACAATTTTTTTCTATAATGTAAGCTTAGACTGCAGAGAATAATTACACAACACTGTAAAAATAGTCTGCAGCAATTTAGACAGCCATGATATTCTGGAGCTGTTTTTTTTTTCCAGTGTACCTATATATACATGGCTGCAGCTAATTCCAATATTGACAAAGGACTCACTAGAGCTGTGATCACAGAAACTGGTATTTCAAGTTAGGCCACACACAGGATTATTTTTATAAGTCAAGATTTTGTATTTTGGGATATTATGCCATCATCTAACTGGAGCATTACTTTGCCACTTCTGCATTTTCTACATCACCTTCTATCTGGATTCAAATAACAACCTTGTGGCTAAGACATTATGTGTTCAAGTTGGAAAGTATTAATTTAACTACAGTTTCTTTCCTGTAATTGTGTGTTTCTTCTCTTTTTGACCAAATTAATCATACTGAGGAGCTATATCCTCATTTTTTTTTCTCAGCAGTCAGCTTTGCTGCTGCTCATTTCTATTAGGGATCAAATCTCCTTGCTCTGCCCCCAGCCTGCTGTCCTGCACGCTGGCTTGTTCTCTCTCGATGCATCTTGCTGATGGTAGGACCACCGGCCCTACTGGGACTAAGCAATCGATGCCAGTTCTTCTAAAGAGTAGGAGAAAACTGTTGTAGCAGGGAGCAGAATAACTGCCCACTGACCCTTCTCTGCTGCAATAATTGTCAAGACTCTGGGAATTTTCAAGCCTAGCTAAGCAATGGAATGAACTAATACAAGTCAGTTCCTCCAAGGTACAGTATGAGTTCTCTGGACTGCAAGCAGTTGTATTGTCTTGAGCCTGAAAATGTGGTGTCTAAATATTCCTTTCTGTGCTTCTCTAGAAGCCTGCTTCTGTCTCCCGTGTAATTCTGCCAAGCTCCTACCTTGCTAGCTCTGCTCTCCCTTTAATGAGCTTGTTTGGTTGTTGTTTTCCCCAGAAGAACTTAAATGATCAAATCAAAACTAAAAGAATGAATGAATAAAGCCACAGGCTGGGGACAAACCCATTGCTCAAAGTCTCTGCAAAGAAACTATTCAGGAAATAGTTGCAAGAGAAAAATACAGGACATAAAAATTTATGTAAGTGACTATCTGCCTTTGGGAACAATACCTTTTAAGTTTTGCAATCTAGCAGTGAGGAATTAATACTTAACCATTGCGTTTAGGCACTGATTTGAAGGAGTTAAATTCCCAGGCTGCCTCTTCGGAGCAGGGTGGGGCATTGGGGAAGTCAGAGACAGAAAGAAAGGCACCTGAATGCCCTAGGAAGGAGCAGCAAAACCTTCTGTTAAGTTCCCCTTCCTCTCCGATGCTACAGCTACTCCCAGCTGAGGGTGTCCGGGTGCACACCAGCATTGCAGCCCTGGCTGCACACTCCTGCATGCAGTGACCCATGTCCGCAGCCTTCCCCACACCAGGAAGGGAGTGCCACGTCCACGTCCTGTTCGCCTCTCCTCACAGCCACCCCTCCCCACTGGTGGGAAAGTGCATGGCATGGCCAGTGGCTGGGGCGTGAGGGCAGGGACATGGACATCCCAGGCGTCTTGGAATGCATCCTTTGGGGGAGCGGGAACCGGGAGTGGGCCCCTCTCCGGCCCCTGGTACAGCACACACAAGGTAAGTGCCACCGTGCAGCACCATGGTGGAGCCCAGGAACAACAGGGCTTGGGGAGAGGGGGATACTAATTTCAGCCTCTTCCCTGTGTCCTCTGAAGAGCCCCATGCCAGCACGTCTTTGCTGCTGGCTCTGCTCCCTCTTCACCCCATTGTTCAGCCTGCACTGCCTGGCTTACCCCTCTGAGTAGTCCTTTCTGAGTAGGAACTGGGCAGAGCTGTGTTGTTCTGTGCTAGAGCATCACTGGTTTTTGTCATCTGTGTTTCTGTCGCTGTCAGTGTTGACAATGGATTTAGGCAACTGCAAAAGAGAGGCTGAAGTGGCCCCTGAGAACTAGCAATTTGAAGCATCTGCTAACAATAAAAATTAACTGGAGGTTGATTAAACCCTTTACCTTTTCCCTGCTTTTTTTTTTTTTCCCCACAAACTAGGAGGCATGGAAGGATACCCAACATCGTTGATTTTCTCTGCGTAAGAGGCAAACTGCTTTTTCATGATGTGACATATTGGTATAAATTGTGCATAAAATGGCTTGCGACTACCTGCTCTCCTTTCTCCCGGAGCAGCCCAATAACAGGTGATAGCCTGAGGAACGTCCCAAAAACTTTCCCCTCTGGATTCTTCATTTGCTAGCGGGTGGATATCCAGTTGGCCGGATGCATTTTTCAGCCCCACGTTCTCAGAGCAAAGGAATCCTGGGAATTCCTGTGCACAAGTCCCTGGTGCAGCAGGACTCCTGGCTGATGGCTGGTGGCAGTGCTTCCCAGGACCAGAGCTGGGGTCTCTTATTGGGAGACGAGAATATGGAGCCAGTGGTCTTACTGTGGGTTTGTGAATTAGGGTCCCAAGGCTGTGAGCTTGCATGGCTGCCAGAGGATGGCAGCAACAGGGAATTTCCTTGGCATGGGGATACCCATCTGCATGTCAGGGTGGGGGTTTTTTGTTCTCTTGGCAAACCTCCCAGCCTTGCTCCTGTACTCCTTGGGGTTGTTGCATGAGTATTGCTGGTTTTTAAACATGGTAGTTTTCTGGATAGACCTTAATAATTTTCTAGAGCTGCTTGGGTGTCTATGGGTAGAGCTGATATCTGTTCTTTTATTTACTTTAGTTACAGCTTTGGAGCAGTAATGGGTAACTATGGGTCTTGTGTTGATGCCAACCTTAATTTTTCCAACAATTTAATTCTTCTGTCCACCCCATTGTCACATTTTACATTTTTGGAAGCCTCAGAAACCATTGCCTCCTCCCATTCATTGCTATCCTGGCTGTGATTCAGTGGATCAGCCCAGTTTCAGGTCTTCACACAGGGGCTCTTTCCCTTCCCGTTTTCTTGAGGTCATTTCATCCTCTTGGTTTGCAAAGGAGCTCTTTGTTTTCTCCCTCTACAAGAGACCATAACTGCACTGGGTCTGATCGGCCTGGAAATATCCCGGGACAGCTGACACGAGTTACTTTTGGGGGAGTATTTTTCAGCCTCTTCAACACCATCAGGAGGTGAAAGAGTGAGATCCCCTTTCAAGAGCTCCTAGACATGAGGGGCTTGGCATGGCTGCCAATTCCAGTTGCCTACTGCCACGTGGCACATCTACACAGGAGCAGCAGATCTGACACATTTCTTAGGGAAATCCATGGCACTAGAGTAAGCCTTAAATGATGTTTGTAAACACTCAGCTCCTTGGAAAAAGTTAAAGTGGCTGTGTCCACGTGGCTGTGTAGTATAATGCCTCTTCGTGCTGGCGTTACGTTTCTTTGTCTTTTGTTTTAGTTGGGATTATTCTCCTGAGAGGTCCCTGATCAGGCCGATTGGATGCTAGCTGGTGGCATAAGGGTAGAAGGGGACACACATAGTCATGGGGAAGAAAAGGTGGAGGTAGGATTTCTCCTTGGCATCAGCATGGATATAGCTTGGTTGATACTGCTTGAGGAACTGCATCTCTGAAATCAGCAACACCCAAGCCCGTGCTCCCACAGCCTTCCCCGAAGAGGCATGGTGCGTTATGGGACACGAGCGTGTTTAATGGTGCAGTAAAATCTGTTGAAATATGTACTTAGTTACCTGAAGTATTTCATGCAAACTAATATTGTAATATTTTTGGTGTCTGCCGGAATAATGAGGGTAAGAAGCCACAACGTGGGCTTTGTCCGCTTAATAGAAAGTGTATGTAATTGCCTCAGTGTAATACATTTTTATTTCCCTCAGGACTTCTCATAGGTTTTTACTTATTTACAACGTTGTTGTTTATGGACAAAAACAATTCGCAGGATTAGTTGAGATTATTATCTACAGTACTGATCCCGGTTTGACTTTGTATCAGAGAAGGAGAAAACAGCTGGGTGAGAACTGTCACTGAGAGCTCAGATGTAACAGAAACATAGAATAGTTTGGGTTGGAAGGGACTTTACAGGCTGGTTAGTTCCAAACCCCCTGCCATGGGCAGGAACAACTTCCACTAGACCATGCTGCTCAGAGCCCTGTAACAGTTCTTCTGTAACTCAGCATTTCACATGTTTGTTGTGTGTGGACACTGTGTGTAGTTGTTCAAGTGCAGAAGCTGAGCCAGAGATAGAAATTTATTTCACTTCTGCTTCTTTTTCTCTCTTTGCCTATCACTTCCTAGAATTATTATTGGCTGCCCCGACAGTCACCTCAAAAGATTGTCTTATTTTGTGGGTTGTAGTAATAAATAATTTCTGCTCTGTAGGGGTTGACAATGCTGACAGTTCCTTCAGATGGATCTGTGGCCTCTTGTCCCCTCCCAGTATATCACAGCCTGTCACGTGTGACTATGTGCCTGATCCCTTGTGTGGTCTCATCAGCGGGCGGCGGTGGCTGATACCAGGTGTGATGAGAAATCCCATGGCTTAAGCACATTCTTGTAGAGGTCTTTCTACTCTGCCTTCTATCATATAGATGAAATCTTGATTTTATGTGAAATGCCACAATTGAGGTTTTTAGCTCATTCTGTTCAAGAAGAACATCTTCAGTGCTCCAACTCACCCCTCTTTATGGATGTCTAGCCTCAGCAAGGTGAGATCATCATTTGGTCCTGTTTTGTTCCAGTGGCAGTGCAGTGCGTGCTTGTACTTCTGATGCCGTGGGGGCTGCTTCACCTGTGCTGTGAGGGACCCAAGGCAGGAGGGCAGGGAGCTGTCTCCATGGGGAGAAAGATTTTCTCTCCATTTGCCTTGGCTGAGGAAGCACCCCAGAAACAGTGAGGGTCTCTTTAGCTGCCGCCATTGCCAGAGAAAAATGTTGTCATGGTACATGCCTACAAACATTCACCAGGGTATTTTAAACACTTAAGCAATGACATTTCCAACCATGGCTTTCAATTAGGAAAAGCTCTACAGCAAGTCAAGGTGTCCATAGGAAGTGTGGGTGGGAGTCAAAGGGCAGCATGGCCACAGCACACAGGTGGGTTTTAACCAGAACATCTTTCCTCTGCAACACGGAAGAGAAAGGCTGTTAAAGGGGAAGGCAAACCCTCCTGGGTTTTTTTTTCCCACTTTAAGTGTTTTGTGGGGGTTTTTAATGCTATTTTCTCAGTCTCTGTAGGATACCTCAGTCTCCAGTCTGCTCCCTGGTGCACTGCAGATGTTAGCCTTTTCAGGTTAATCAGTAAACCAGTCCCTGAGCATGGGGAAAGTAGAGACAAACGTCCTCACCCAGCTTTCTGCTAGTCTGCTCATCTGTGAAGACTGCAGTGAAGTTTTTCCTGTTCAACACTATCCCCCCAGCTCTTTATTCTAAAACTGTTCACTGAAAGCAAACAAGGGTATCAAAACACTATTTCATCCTGTTGTCCTTTACCTGTAAGATTTTCATGCAGTTTCAGTTTCCTTTGTGTTACTGGGAAATGTGTTTGGGAGAAAATGCATACCGTTTCGTAGGTATTAGGGAAATGTATATTATTTTCAGCCCTATTAAATCAAAATGTAGAAAGAGGACTTTGCTCAGCCTTTAAAATACAATCTTTTTGAATCTGTCATAGGGGAATTCAAAGCTTAACTGTTACATTGAAGCACATGATCACGGAATGGGTAAGGTTGGAAGGAATCACTGGAGATCACCTAGTTCAATCTCCCAGCTCAGGCAGGGCCCCGTAGAGCACATTACTCGGGATTGTGTCCAAAAGGCTTTTGACTCATTCCAGAGGAGACTCTACAACCTCTCCAGGCAGTCTGTTCCAGTGCTCTGTCAGCCTCACAGTAAAGAAGTTCTTTCTCCTGTTCAGATGGACTCTCCTATATTCCCATTGCAGCTAGAAGCAAGAAGAAGCATTGCACAGTTTTCCATTGTTGTTCCGCTGTCAAGAATCCAGCGGCTTGCCAAGGTTTAGTGCCCATTTACCTAGTTTCTGCTAGAAAAGTCTTTGTGTCTTTGGCTCATAAAAGCAGGGCTGTCAACTGGGCCAGCTTGCACACAAGCTCTCAGGCTCTGCCAGAGCTGTAGGTCTGATCTGCTGGGGGTTGTGTTCTGATTAGTTTTAGTGTGACCAAGAAGCTGACATGAGAAGGCAAAATTGAACACTGGTTAGGAGGTATTGCCCATACCTTTCTTCAACCTCATACACCTGTTTTGCCTTGCTGAACATCAACTGTTCTTGCAGATGTAAAGATCACATCTCTGGTGTGAAATGAACACACGGCTTATAGACTGTAGCCTCCAGCTTAAAGAGAAGTCAGCTGCTGCTTGGGGACTTACTCATTACTCAAAGGTAAGGGAAGTAAGTACAGGAGAGCATTACCCCTTGCCTGTCCCTGTGCACAGTACTATAAGCATGTCTGTATCATCCCAGCTCTCAAATTCCAAAGGGAAATACAGAGTTTTTTCCATCAACCACTACAAGCAGAGTGGGAGTAAACCATAGAACTGTTTATACCTCTGAATATAGAGGAGGCTGGAGAAGGGGCAGCAGGTCTGGAACAGTGGGAAAGTAGCCCAAAGACTGGAGGCATTATGGAGTTTTAGAAGCCTCCTTGAGGAGTGACCTGCTTATCTGTTTTCCACCAGGCACTTCTCTGGGTCCCAGAACAGAATTTTCTAGTGTGTGTTATTGGCAGGCCTCTACTACCCTGCTTGGGTTCCTCCTACAAAGCCTGGAAGGAGTCATGTGCCTGTGGCGGTCTCCCTGCTAAGCCCAGCGTGGTGCTGGGCAGCAAATAACAGCAAACCAACCTAGCCCCACATTCTGAGTTTGGGGCACACAGACTCAAAACAAATGCTGATGGTGGGAGAGCTCACAGTCCATCTATTCTGGACATCTCCTCCACTTCAGCATTGCTGGCAGAGCTGCTTGCAGGAGTGTTTCCTAGCCTGACAGACAACAGAAGCTTGTGAGCAAAACCCTTTTATTTAGGCTGATACATCACAATTCATTTTGAAGAAGTCTTGGTAGCTCTTCCTGGACACCTCATCCAGGACATTGGAAATGAATGCTCTTGCAAGCTGGGGCTGTGCTAAGCAGCAGCTGTAGCTTGTCCAAGTGTCTGTTGTCTGATTCTGACTGGGCTATTTTTCACAAATCTCAGAGTGTTTTCAATGCTTTTCTTCTCAGCAGATGCTATGGTAAAATGAGTTTTAATTTTTTTCTGAGGATGTTAAAGAACATTTGCATTTTAATTTTTTCTCTTTTTTTACTGATGATTTAGGCGACAGCAAGTTAAATAGGAGCTCTGTAATTACACTAATCTGTTTTTAGAGGTTTGAGAATGTTAATTAGGAAATTTCTAGGCAGTATGGAACATTACAATACTTGTCACTTGTCAGAAAGTGGGGTGCAGAAGACAAATGCAAAGACATTTGAGTCACTAATTACACATATCCTACCTAGTGCAGAATTTAGTTTTGCTTTGGACTGCTTCAGAATGGTATGTTACAGAAAGATGGAGTGCATAGTGCAGGCTGTATCTGATATCCAGCTTAGCCACTGACTCGAGGGCTTAAAGTATGGAGCCAGCAGAGCAGGGTGAGTCCTCCTCTTCCCTTAGCCAGCATTGAGTGGGAAGGACAAGGCATGGGATGAATTTAAATCCCTATGCTGCTTTGGAGGTGCCTGGCTCAGTGTAGTGCTTTGCCCTTCCTGTTCCCATCTTCTAGACTAGTCTTCAACTAATGGACTTTAAATTAAATTGGCTGTGGCCACTGTGTTGATTTTTGAGTCTCACAGCATGTCTGTGAGTTGCAAAGTGATGTAGGGTGAAAGTCTGGCTGCTCATACCAACACCTGTCTGCTCCTGAGATTTCATGAGGGTGCTGTGTGGATCTAGGACACTGCTGTCACACAAAGCAGTGGTGTTGCTCCCACCCAGCAGTGCTTCTGCTGGTTCATTTGCCCTAGCACTCATTTGACTTCTCAATGAAGCATTTTGTCTGGGTAAATTGACAGGAAAATACTCATTGATATAATTACTAAAATAAAAGTTGTCTTTCATGTAAAATTTCACCTGTAACACTGGCCCCTTATGATTTTGTGATCCAAAGACTTAGTCGCTCTTCGGAGCTTAAGTATGATCTTTCTTTTCCTATGGTCTTGAAGTCTGCCTTGGGCATCGATAAAAAAGATATCTGAATTTTATCCTTGCTTGTCTCCAACAGTCTGCCATATCTGATTAAGCCCCATTTAAAGGAATCAAAAGAAAACAAATTACTCACGTAGAAATTTGACCAAACTCAAAAAACCAAGGCTTTAGAAAGATGAACAAACTGCAGACTGTGCACTTCAGTCATAAGGGAGGTGAGGACCTTTGACTAATCTGGTAACTGGAGACTGTGATTATTTCATCAGGAATTTTGGTGACACGTATAAACTGTTATGCTCATGTTTATAATGTCACCACTGATTGTCCCAGAAGAATGGCATTCACTAATGTGAGCAGTTGGGAGATATGCTTTCCATTCTTTGACTAATATGGACTTTGAAACATGTGGCCAGCAGCTTCAAAGAACAGCCCGTTGGTGTGTGAATCAGCACCAGGCCTGGAGCAGAGCTCTTAAGAAAGGGATATTTGCAGTGTGCTCGAAAGTAAATAGGCAATATCAAACTAAACAGATGTGTGCTGCTTAAACTGAGGTTATACCGGTATAACTGCATTCTCCTCAATGACGTTCACGGCTGATTTACATCATCTAGGCTTTGGCCTCCTTTGGTGATAGGAACTGTTTTGCCCATAATGGGGAAGTGAAGAGAGATTATGGAACTATGATAGAGAGAAATCACAGAATCATTAGGGTTTAACTCTTGGATGAGGCATACAGTGACTCTCTGGCTGTATTCCCCTTCGTATCCTGCTGTGTGTTGCAGAAACAATCCTGTAATGTAGAGGCCTATGGTGAAGTGCAAGGTTTGGAGGAAGTCCCTCCACACACAAAAACAATGCGTCAGAGCAAAGCAAATACTGGCTCCTTGGACAGGACTTCTTCAGTATGGCTGAGGTGAAGTAGTAGTGGTTGTGTCAGCAAGAGGTAGACTTGTCCACAAAGGAATGCCAAATCAGCCACATGGGAGCTGAAATCTCCAGCAGAGTCCTAGGGTACATGTTCGATGACTTGACTGTCATCCTGCTCAAAACAAAGTAGTTTTGCCAGCTGATACAGATTGCACTTGAAGCCTTTTTCTTCAACAGCCAAGTATATCTTCACTGTAAAGATGTTCCTGTGAAAAACAACCAAAGTATGGAGTTTGTGTACATGACAGGCTTGTACCCACACAGTTAACTCCCAATTAAAACCTAGTTTAATTTTTTGGGCTCCAACTTGGGAGTAAATAGATTGTGGCTCCATTTACTTTGCTTTATGACTCTAACCTACTATTTCTTAATGTTTCTTTTCCATTTTTATTGGGGGTATTGTTGTGGGTTTGGGGATTTTTTTTCTGCTTTGTAATTGTCATAAGGTTCTTCTCTTTTATGACTTCGTATCACATTATTTTTTTTCCTTTGTTTCTCTCTCTTTCAGTAATAGTCTTTCGCTCCCAGCAGAAGCACGATGAACATTATCATTCATTGTCTCTATTCTCATGCAGCAGTGACTCAGCCATCATGTCAAGATGACCAAGAGCAAAGCTTGTAGTGTCTGCAGAAGCTTTTGTCAAACAAATAATAGCAGCTCTCACCTGATCAAGACTCTAGCTCCGTCTCTTGACTACTGTACTGGTTTTCGCCAGAGTTAATGTTCTTCATAGTAATTTGTGTGGTCTATATTTTGGATTTGTGATGAAAAAAGTATTGCTAGCAATCAAATGGTTTAGTTATTGCTGAACAGTGCGTGCACAGCATTCAGGTCTGTTTTGTTTCTCGTACTGCCCCATCAATGTGTAGGCTGGGGATGCACAAGAAGCTGGAATGAGGCACAGCTGGGGCAGTTGACCCCAGTGACCAAAGGAAAATTCCACATGGTGTCATGCTCAGCATATAAAGCAGGGGGAAGAAGGGAAAAAGGGGACATTTGGCATTGGTTCTCCTAGGTAACCACTACCCATGATGGAGCTCTGCTTTCCTAGAAATGGCTGAACACACACCGATGGGAAGCAGCGAATGAATTCCTGATATTGCTTTGCTTCTCGTGCAGCATTTCCTTTATCTATTAAACTGTCTCTATCTCAACCCACACAGTTTTGCACTTTTACCTTTCCAGTTTTCTCCCCCATCTTGCTGGAAGAGTGGCTCCAGCTGTGTGAGGCTGAGCTGCTGGCTGCTGTGATAACTACACATCAGAGCCTGCCAGGACAAACTGAAGAGCAGTGCATGGTTTAAAAAGCATGCGAGAGATAATAGCATCTGGCTCATGAAAAGGGTTCTCAGTTCTCCGTCATTTCTTTAATTCCTGAAAAGGAATTCAACTTCCTGACCCCATTTCCATAGTAATCCCTGTCAAGAAGAAGCTCTATAACCTTTATATCCTATACTAATACTAAAATAGCAGAAAAAAAGACAGCAAGTTCTATATTGGAGAATCCACATAAGATAGAGTTGCTGAAAGGCCAACAATACTCAAAACTAGAGGGAAAAACATCCTTGTTATCTCTGTAAGTACAACAGAGCGTATAAAAAGGTGTTAAAGGTACACAGAAGGGATCATTCAGCTACACTGATGTAATTTTCTCTTGCAGAAGGCAGCTATGAAGTAGATGCTTTGAATTTTTGTGAACTAAATACCTACTCTTTATGTCAGCATTCACCATGAATTGCAAAATGGTAATAATACTTTTATACTTTAAACCAGTAAGCTACAGTTTGTAGTAAAATGTCAAAATGTACAACTGTAATGTCTTGAAGGGAGACAACGGAGCGAACATGAGCCTGCTACCTGTATTTCAGGCCCTTGCGAGAAACTTGTGTATGAGACCACTTCTTTAGAGTTTATTTTTTTTATTCCAAGATTTGCATCTCACAGTTTTGAACATAAGTATCTGCAAATTAAAAGCATCCAACTGTGTGTGTGTGTGTATGCACCCATCTACATACATGTGAATATTTCAGAGTACAGGACCTCTTGTTTTTAGATCATCACTGATAATCTAGCAGTTGTTTATATTTAAATGAATAATGCTGCTAAGCAGAAGGTTCTGCCTCCTGGAGTCCACTCAATTTTTTTTGCATTAGGAACTATCTGTAAATGATTAACACTCTCTCTGGAAATGAAACTAGGAGAGCCAAGTGTGAGAGGTGCAGGAAGGAAAGCAAGGAATGATTGCAGAGCACCCCTCCTCTGCAGGAGCAGCAGACTGGAAGGGCCTTTGGGCTGCTCATTCCCCTGCCATAAAATCAAGTAATTATTTTAACAGATGGATCCAACTTCATTCTAAATGCAGTCAGATCTTTTTTCCCTCCCCTCTTCTTACTCCTGTTAGAATATTGCTGAAATGCCACTGGCTTGGAAGCATTGTGATTTCCTGCCTGTGTTTATCCCTGTCTGACATGTGTGACTCCATGTTTCAACAACTGAAGATGTTCACTCAGGTTGTGACGTGGAGAAGCATTTTCTGTGAAGATCAAAGGAAGGGTTAGTTACAGCTGACAGATTATTTGAGTCAGAATGGGAGACAAGCCTGCCTTTGTTTGAATGTGATGCTGGAGAGGTGCATGCTGGAAGAGACATGCCATTCCTCTCTACTGGTAAAGGGAGATTTTTATATAAAAATTCTTTTGAGGATTTGGTAAATAATGTATTAAGCTGGTTACATTTCTGTCAGAGTTTTCTGTTTCTGGTCGAGGTGGAGTCAGAAATAGCTCATTTGTACTTCAGCAAGACTAGTACTACAATAACAAGAGGGAATGATCTATCTGTGCGTGGCTTGGAGGCACGTTTGTGCGTACATGCAGAGGTTGTGTGCACATGCAGAGTGAGACATCTCTCCAAGAGTACTCCTTGTGCCTTGCCCTGCCTGATGTAACACTGAACAGCACTATTTAGTCAGTTGTTCAGATAGCTCCCTTTTGAGCTTGCCTCCAGCTTCCCATAAGGCTTGTGTCACCTCCTTGGCTCTCAGTTTAGGGGTCCAGGGAGCCACAATAAGCAAGGATAGGAACAGCACAGCCTCTTGATGTGAGCCAGACTGTAGCTTCTGGGGATTAATATACCTAGGCTTGGAGTGGTCTGGCTTGGACCTTACATTGTACACCAGGAATTAGACTGGGTCAAACAGGAATATCCAGAAAGCCTGCTTCTGGGAAGAAATAGAAGTGAATCCCCAAGCCAGCTGGCCATTTTGTGGTAGAAGCTGGTGAGGCAGTGCTAGCTTGCCTCCCTGTTTCTCCTGTGGGACCTAGAAACTGGCAAAAGTTTATAATCCTATTCTTGCTTTTCCTGGTATATAATTTCTGTAGTTGGACAAGCCTCATTATGTGATGGTACTTGAGAAAATCTTTTTATTAAGATGTTTTCAGCTATGATTGATGTTTTTATACAGTCATTGGAGAGGTTTTTATTTGCAATCTAGCAGGCATTATTAAAAACATAAAATGGTCTTTGAGCATGCAGCAAAATATCTCAGGAACTAAAGCGTCCCAAAGTATCATAGGCTATTCACAGAAACAGTGTAAAAATCCATTCTGCCTTTTCTCCATTCTCCCATTTATTTGTAGTTTTAAGATTTCATTCCTGAGAATGAGAAATTGAAATTTAGGAGTTGAGAGCTTTGGCTTTAACTCTTCAAAGAGGAAAAAAAGTGCTACTCATAGTGGTCTCTTAAAACTACCTGAAAGTAGGTTGTGGTGAGGTGGGTGAGTCTTGTCTCCCTAGTAACAAGTGATAGAACAAGAAAAAATGGCCTCAAGTTGTGTCAGGGAAGGTTTAAATAGTACAGTAGGAAAAATTTCTTCTCAGAGAAGGTTCTCAAACATTGGAACAGTCTGCCCAGGAACAAGGTTGAGTCACCATCCTTGAAGGTGTTTTAAAAACTTGTAGATGTGTTGCTTAGGGTTTAGTGGTGGACTTGGCAGTACTGGATTAATGGTTGGACTGAATGATCTTAGAGGTCTTTTTCACCTTAAATAACTACATCATTCTAGGCTTGTTAACAATACTGTGGGTGGATCTGTTTGTATATAACCTTAGTAAGCATTTCAAAAGTTACTTTAGTTACTTTATTTTACAGTTCATATTCTCCAGCTTGGTTTGTTAACTGCTATGTATATTAATTAAAATAATCAGTGTGATGGATATAAATAGGATCTCATGAAAGTGATTAAAACATGGAGATAAATAAAAGAGTCACACTTCCATAGTTGCTGTATCCTCTCAAGTTCCCCCACCTTTTCATAACTTACCAGGCTCTCATTCCAGCCTTTGTAATTTGTCACTTTTCTGGAAAAAGGTGTATTTTACATTTGTGAGGTAATGTAGTTACCAAGTCTCCTCTCTCTATTCCTAACAAAGATGATGCCAAATGTTTTAATTCTCTCCTTCTCATATACTGAACAATGTCCTTTCTCTTTTATGTCACAATGAACAAATCAAATGTATTTTCATTTCATGTTCCCACACTGGTAATTGCCCTTTTACTCTTATTTCAGCTGTCGTTCAGTACTTCATATGGACCTTAACCCATATCTGAGTATATGAATTGCACTATGAAAGCCATTGAAACAAGGACCTTGTTTTATTTATACATCTGTAAAGCACTGAGTACAGCCAGAGATCTGTGAATAATAATAGCTGAACGATAAGCCTCTCCCAATTCCACATGGTAGCTCTTTGAAAAATATGGTTTTTGTTAAGGACTCTGAATTCCTCTTGCTTCAGAGTTAACTCATAATTGGAAATTTAGAACATGTTCCACCCCTTTCTCTTTTTTTAAATAAGATCCATTGAGGTCTGAAAAAGTCCCAATTATTGGAAATGGTGCATAGCTTTTGAAACAGTACATGCCATTAAATTTGTTGGGAACACCTTTACATCACGAATACACAGAGAAATCAAGAAAAAATAGGAGCAACAGTTTAACTAACCTTGATGAGTGAGCCAACAACAGAGATTTAAAGTGTTTGGGGTTTTTTCTGCTCACCAGTTCTATTTATAGGCATAGCAAGTTTCCATAAATAATGGCCTATACCTTAGCCAGTGCAAGTTAAGTACCTTTTTCTAAGTTTTCATTTCACAGACCTGGCAACTGCAGTTTAATGTGCTTTAGGAAAACACACATGTAATATGGATAAATTGCATTTCACCATATAACTGAGTCTCCAATGCAGATTTTAGTCTGCAAGTGATAAACTTACTAGAATTATTGCCAAAGATACCGATTTCAGCCTGGCTTTCATTTGCCATAAACCCCTTACTTTACTTTGACAATAAATAGAGACTTTGCATGTAAAATAATAGTTTTTAAATAGTGTCAGAATGATGTGAAAAGGTGTTCTGGTAAATAAGCATCAGGTCCTGCCTGACTGCTGGGAGCAGGACTGTACCCAGCCATGCCCCACACTGCTGCTCACTTCTTTTGAATAGCAGTGTGCTGCCACTCCACGTGGCAAATGGATTTCTCCTGAATGATGGTTCAAACCTCCCTCCCCCACGCCTCAGCTTGGGCAGGACCCTCATGTGGCTGGGATGGGGATGCCAGGTGAGTGCTGAGGGTGCCTTGCTTGAGGCGAATTTGCCATTTCTTGAACTCATTCCCTCTGGCAGCCCCGGTACAGCTCAGTGTCACCCTTTACAAACTGCACAGGGTCACCAATTTGAAACCCTATCTGTGGATTGTGAATTTTGACCCACCTTTAGTGTTAAACATTTGCAGGTAGCTTATAAAGAGCATAATGGTAATGGGGTATATTTTGGATGGATTATTTCAGGTGCTTAAGCAGTGAGGGAGTGGTAGGCCAGAGGAAGGCATTCCTCAAGCCTGTTTTGCCACCAAGGAAAATGTTGGCAGATCCACAATCTCAGTCCATGGTCTGTGTACTCAGGGGTTATCTAGGAAGGACTTCAAAGTGGGTAGGTGACTTCCGTGGCTTGTTCCAAAACATATTAAGGTGAAGTAAATTAAATTTCTGTATTGTTTTTTATTTTCTGGAAAACTTAAGCGCAAGATGTTTCTGTGACAAGCCTCATGCACTTGGAAGCACTGGAAGAATGTGTCAACAGTTTGAAATCTGGGGTCTGACAAAGTGGCCTGTATGCTCAGACAGATGTTTTGGTGATGAAGAAACTTGCATTTTATGCCAACAGTTTTGAACATTTAAAGCTCTTTCCTGTAGAAGTCCTTAGTTGACTGAAGTAGTACCATGGCTCTGAAGTTGTGTCTGCAGCTGAATTCCCCAACTGAGGTTTGTCTTGAGACTTATGTGTGGGAAGCTCTGCAGTGCTGTAGATGATATCACAACTGGATATCACAACTGGAAACTCAGAGAATATCATGTTTATTACTTCTTAAACTGGCTGTTCCACCAATCCTTTAGCCTCTGAAGGATATGAAATGGCAGACACTGCACAAATAATGAAGCCTTTCACATGGTAAGATGGGAACAGAAGGGCTCTGGTGGCCTTCGGGGCAATACAGCAACCATTTTGTGATCTGTCTTCAATTGCAGGTCATCTTTCATTTATGTAACGGTTTTACTAGCCTGAGATATGCTATCCTATTTTTTCTCTTCTGTTTGAGTGCTGCTGTATGTGATAGCCCTGGTTCTTTAGAAATTACCTGCTGATTTAAGATTCACTCTGATTGGAGATGTTTGCGATGTACTTTTCCTCTTTACTGCATTTTCCTCATTATTTATTTAATATAAGCATGTGTGAGTATGAACCTGTGTGAGACAATCTTGCCATGCTGTAGCTGCGTGGTGCTGCTGTACCTTCATCTCATCTCCCTGAACGGATCCGTGTGATATTTGATCTCCTTAGGGCATCGTACTCTGCTCTTAATCTTTAAGGGTCTGTCCAGCCCTGGGTTTGGAAGCCTGGTGCTATCACCGTGCTCAGCAGAGCACATTAACACCTGTCAGCCTGGAGCAGGCAGTGCAGTATATATGCCAACAGCAACGCTCAGGTGAAACGTGATCGTTGCAATAAAATGAGCTGAGCTACGAGGGTAAGTTTCGAGCCCAGACTGCTGCTGCACATTTGCCTTGATCATACCCATGCACTGTTTTTTTCTTATTTGCAGACCAGGAGATTGCTTAAGTTAGGCACAGAGGAGTGTCACAGGGTAATGGTTTTGAGATAAAAGATGGTAGATTTAGACTAGATACAAGGAAGAAGCTTTTCACAATGAGGGTGGTGAGGCACTGGAACAGTTTGCACAGAGAAATTTTGGATGCCCCACCCAGCAAAATGTTCAAGGCCAGGTTGGATGGGGCTTTGACCAACATGGTGTAGTAGAAGGTGTCCTTGCCCATGGCAGAGAGGTTGGAATTAAATGATATTTAAGGTACTTTCCAACCCAAACCATTCTGTGATTCTCCAAGAAGAGAACTGACCTTTGTAAGATGATTTCTGTTCAGACACAGGCTGGTCATCGTGATAGAAATGTTGTGTGTCCCACAGTGATATCTGAGCCAAGCTCACAGGTACCTGGTGAAGCAACCACTGGGGTGCAAAAGCAGTTGCTGTTCTAGGGAAGACACCCATGATGCAGGCCACTCGAAAACCCACTGCTGGAGATTTCATTCACAGCCTCTAGAGGCACACACTCAGGTCATCACCAGTACCCACACATGGATCTGATTTAGCACATTATTTTAGATGACCAATGGAGCACATGACCTCATCCTCTGCTCACCAGCTGCATTCAAGTTTTACCTCCAGAGCTGGATGGAGACCCTCTTGTGATCTGGCTTAAGATCAATGGTGTTTCCTCTCTGGGGTGCTGGTTGCCTACTGAGTCCTGTGCAGTGTTTGTGACCCCCAGCTGAAAACAGGGAAGAAGGAGCTGCAAGGGTTTGCATCCAGAGATGCAGCCATAATGATAGGATCAGCCTCCAGAACAAAAAGAGCCGCAGAGAGACTGAGTTCTCTGCTGGGAGTAGTGGAGATTTGTTAAAATTACTAATGTAAGTGCAATAAAATGGTGGGGTAAATGAAGTGGCAGTTTCTGTTTTCTATTCCCTGCTGTCTCCTTTTTCTTAAACACTTCATGATGACGCTGACAAGGCCACTTCTCCACCTCCTCACAAGGGAGCATGTTGTCATTTAAAACGTACAAGTCTTTGGGAGCAAGAAAAATGTTTTGATTCAGTTGCTGTTTTTTGAAGCTGCTGTGTGCGCAGGATGAAGTGGTCAAACTTTGGGCAAGATCAGTGCTCAGGATTTGATGCTACAGCATTAAGGCGTAAGGAAGCAAAACCCATCCCTTCTGCTTCTGCAAGGCCAGGGTGGTGTCCATGTGACAGCACTTCCCCAGAGTGGAAGGAGGCTGCTGTGTCCCTGTAATAGTGCTGGTCTCAGCAGGGACGTCTGTGCTGCCGTGTGCTGAGATGTCTCATCACACACTTCCCGCTGGCTCCAGTGAGGTGTGTTCTCAGAGCATGAAAAACACAGTGTGTGTGGGAGAGCTCAGGACTTGCTGCTGGAACACCCCCTGGAGGATCCTGGGGAGAGGATGCAAGAGGGGAAGGACCTCCAGTGGCCATGCACCGGAGGCTATGGGCTAAACTCTTGAGTAATGCTTCTCACTGAACACTTCTTGTACCCAGGCTGTGGCACTGATGCTGTAATAGTTAGCAGAGGGAGCCCTCTCACTTCCTGCGTTCTTGCCTCTGAATCCCCTGGACCCATCAGTCATGTCCTGGTGACACCTGTCAGGCAGCCAAGCACTTCATTCAGAGCAGTATTGTTGTCTGCTTCTGCTGCCTACCCTAAGCCACTACAGGAACGTAAGGGCTGGAAATGGTTGGATTCTGCTGTTTGGCTTAAATAATAATAATAATATTATTATCAATTTGTAATAAGGCTACTGTTTCTTCACACTTTTGGGAATGCCTTTTCTTAGTCTGGGAATATCTAGCCACAATGACAATCTCCCCTCCACATGCTTGCTGGACAACGTGTTGCTCCTTATAAATGTTGACGGGTAATGGCCTCTGTGGCTGGTAGGCACTGCCTGTTCAGAGCTGCCCAGGGACCTTCTTGGATAAGTGTCATGAAACCTGAGGCTGTGAGCATGGAGTTGGATGGTGCTTTACAGCCTGCAAACCATTGTTATGCTGGGTTATATTACCATGACCTTGTTTATGAAAAGTGATGGTATGTTTGTCATCTCTGCAAGCTAATGAGGCTCCTCACAGCACTGTAGAAATGACCTTGAATGGGTTTTTAATACACTTAGGATGGCTTGCAATGTGTTAGAACATTTTGGAAGTGGACTGGGAGCTCTGTCAAGTACCTGTTGTTTGACCTTGCTGAAATGGCATCTTTAAATGACTGCTTTCCAAAATGCTGAACCCTGCTTAAATGTTTTTAATTTCTTGGCTTCATAGAAAGTTTGCAAATCTTACTGAAAATTAGACAGCCTGATTAGGAAATTATTTAATGAAATAACACAATACAATAAAGAAACTGTCAGGAGACCTATGTTCCTGGCTGCCCTGTCAAATAGTGGTTATGTTAACACATTAGATAATGGTGTTCCAATAGGAACAGTTTGATTGCTAATGGTTTTCCCTCTGGATAATGTAAAAACAAGGTCCTTTTTTCGGGGGAAAAAACCCCTGTATGTGGTCTTCAATGGAAACCTGCCTTGTTTTTTCTTTCATGAGATTTAAGAAGGTGTTCTACTGAAGGGCAGCAAAACCACTGACATGCCCTTTCCATTCCCACTTGTTTACTACTTAAGCCCTAGTCAACTGTGCAGAGGTATTTCTTATCACTTTACTTACTGCAGCATGAACTCAGTGACTGAAAAGTAAAATAATTTGGTTTTGATTGGGTTATAATGTGCTATGAGAAAACCACCATTATACTGTTCTTCTTAAACTAATAAGTATTTTTGTATTGCTTTGTTTTGTGATTTACAGACTCAGATCTTGGGAGTTTTACTTGCTGCTGCTTCAAATTTTCTCATTAGTGTCTCTTTGAATATACAGGTATGATATGGTTTCTCTTTATTCAGAGTTGTTTATACTTAGCAAGTACTTACATTGCAGTTTGGTTTTGGTGAAGTTCAAAATGCAAATTTTGTTGCATTTAGTAAACCTTCTCTCTTTCAGTAACTGTAATCTAGCAGTGCCCTGCTGTAGTTTCTGGGGGCTGGGGGGTTGTTGGGAGCTCTCAACCTGTTCTGTGCCGTGATTGTCATACAGGAATAATAAAAATGTTCATGACTCCTCCTCCTTTTAATGTGCCAGAAGGAAATACCAGCTGTGACTCACTTGTGGTCCCACTGAATCTGGGAGGAAGGACACTATGAGTGACAGTATCAAAAGCTTTGATGAAGTCGAAAAAGATTACATTAACTGTCTTTCCTAGATCAACTAGGTGGGTTACCCTATTATAGAAGGAAATCAGGTTTGACAAGCAGAACTTTCTCCTCATGAAGCTGTGCTGGCTGTGTGACCAATGACTATGTTGTCCTCCAGGTGTTTTTCAATACCTCCCAGAATAATATTTTCCATTATTTTACTGGCACTGAAGCGAGAGTGACAGATGTATATTCTCCTTCTTGCCCTTCTAGAAAATCAGGACACTGTTCACCAGCTTCCAGTCAACTGGGACCTCTCCAGATTCCCAAGACTGCTCAAAAGCAATCGAGAGAGGCTTTGCAATTACATCAGCTAGTTCTTTAAGGATTCTTATGAATCCAGTCAGTCCCAATATATTTGTAGGGATCCAGCTGGAGCAGTAGATCCCGCACAAGTTCAGGGTCAGCTGGAATTTGATCATTCTCATAGCCATGGTCCTCCAGCCCAGGGCACTGAGACCCCCTTGGTCTGTCATCCGTGTTGAAGACAGAGGTGAAGAATGTCTTAAACACCTCTGCCTTGTCCATGTCCCTGGCTGTGAGGTGCCCATCCTCATCCTGTAACATGCTGATGTTATTTCTCTGCTGCCTTTTGCTGTTATATATCTGAAAAATCTCTTTTTATTGTCCTCCACATTTCTGGCCATCTTCAACTCCAGCTGAGCTTTGGCCACACAAATTTCCTCCCTACAGTGGCAAGCTGCGTCTCTCCATCCTTCCCAGGTCACCTGACCTTGCTTCCACTGGGCACACACCTTCCTTTTTTTATCTTATTTCCGAGAAAAGATCTCTGTTTAGCCAAGGCAACCTTCTGCCTTGTCTGCTTGACTTCTGACATCGGGGAATGGCTGCTCCTGTGCCCTTAGGAGGTGATGTTTAAAAAGTGAACAGCACTGACAGACCCCAGCATTACAAAAACATTTCCCAGGGGGCTTTTTTAAGTAGTTCCCTGAGCAGCCTGATGTCTGCTCTCCTCATGTCCAGAATTGAGGTTTTGATGCACTTTTCCTCCTGTCAAAAAAGATTTTAAACTTGAGCGTTTCGTGGTCTCTGTGGCCAAGACGGCGCCAGTCACCACATCGCTCTCGAGATCCACTCTGCTGACAAGCAGCAGATCAAGGAGGGCATCTTTCTGAGTCCAGTCCCTGAGGACCTGTTCCATAAATTCATAAAGACATAAAGGTTTTTATAATATTGGACTCCAGAACAATGTTGACCAATTTAGCTTTTCTTCTGCAATTAAGATAAAATAACCTGAGTAAACACTATTTAAATCATAAAAGTAATGGGAGGTGCTGCCGTTACAACTGTGGTAAAGGGTTTTAGGATGTCATCTATAAAATCCTTTCTGTTTTAATAATTAGAATACATACTCAGTAGAAAGTTAAATTTTTCATTATAATCTGTATCTTGTAGACTTCATTGTATTTTTAGGTCTTCTAACAAAAGCTTTTAAAGCACCGAAGACATTGTTGTGTAAATTGTCCACAAGAAGTATTTTTGCTAGCTAGTATTTTAGAAGTTGTACAGGTCTCATATAAAGCTATTTCTTGCTTTTTCTGTAAAGGATGAAACAGAAGGTTGTGGAATATGAAATCTTCTATTCATATTAATCCACTTCATTAATGCTAGAAGGTTCTTCAGTGATTCTGTCCTATTTTAAACATCATTAGCTGGAGAATCCGATAGAAAGAAACATGTTTAGCCAGAGGTGGTACGCAAGTTGAGATGACTGCTGTCTCTCCAACATGAGTTCCAACCTGCTGGTGGTGACAGCGCTAGGACAGGCCCTAGGAAAACCTCTGAAATTGAAGGGGAAAGGTAAAGGTGAAGTGAAGAAAAGTGAAGGTGAAGTGGAAATTCAGTCTAGCCGTAATAATGAGGTTGTTCAGACTTTCTGTCTTTTGTCTGCTGAGGGTACTGGGTGCCAAAGTGGGTGCTTTGCAAGGGGATGTACTGAGGCATACAAGCAGACTTCTACTGACAGCCATAATCATAACAGCCCTTACTGGATTTGAGCTATCAGCTTTTTAAATGCTGATTAGGGAAACCCAATAGCTCTCATTACCATTTGACAGAAAGTTTAAACTGAAACTTTTTTTATCCTTTAAATTAGGTTTTTCTCCATTTAGTAACAGTATCTTCTAAATATGAATAAAGACTTTCCCTAGATCTCAACAATTTAATTAATTATTAATTCAATTTAATTAATTATTTTCACACTCATATTTATTTGACAGGCCAAATCTTTTTCTCCTCTGTCCCTCTCTGACCATGCAGTCCATTATCCTGCTTTTCCTCCCTCTGGCAGGTTGTCACCTAAAGAACAGCTCATCATTTGCAATGTATTTCAGCTGAGTTATAAATAGCCTCCACCTAAATCCTACTTGCACATATTACTGTGCGAAGAAGACAGATACCTGGAGAAAGAAGGCTGTAGGGGGGTTGCTGAGCTCACCTTCCTGTGTTCGCTGCACATCTTTTAAATCTCACTGTGCCCTCAAAAGTTAACCTGACAAGAATCTGGGGTGAAAACACATCTCAGGATTCAGTTAAGAACTTGTCCTATTTAATTTTCAGCAGAGACTTGGATTCTTGAATAATAATTTGAATTTTATTTAATATTAATTTCATTTGTATTTTTATTGGGCTTTTTTTATTTCTTTGTTTAGAAAAATGGAAAATCCTGGATGTTGCTGTGAAGAACATCCAGGTCCGTGGCTCAAGTTTGGTTTCCTTTTGCTCTTTTTCTCCTCGGAGGGCTAAACTTCTTCCTAGAATTTAATCCCTTGAACACGTTCCATAGCACGAAGTTCCAATAATGTGATGCATCTTCTCAACAAGAGCACTGACTAGGATTATGGGGTATTGCAGACATTGCTGTTTGGCCCATACTCTGTCAAGTAGCCTACAGAGAAGGATGGGAGTATGAGGAAAATTCTTTACAACCTCCCCAGGCTCTGCAGGGAGACATCTAAAGTCAGAGATCAAGTGATGGAGAAAAAAATTTCTTTTACCACCATTTGTACTGTAATGACTGTATCATTTTGATTTCTTTTTTTGACCCGTGTGCAGGGAGGCTGGAGCGCAGTTTGAGAAAGGAAATGATAATCTGCAGAATTAATGTGGTAAACATTGCATCATTCCCAGTTTTGACACTTTCTTGATGGAGGCTGCCTGGACTCTGTTTCAGAAGATCAGTGTGATCAAAGACAAATTATTGTGCTCTGTACAGGTTCTTGCTGTACAGCCAGAACAATTACAGCTTGTGTCAATGATACCTTCTTCATGTACCAGAAGTGTTGATGAAGTATTACTTGAGTATATGTTATACCTGTGCCAACTGTTTTTTCTTTAGAAAATAATGCTTTACTTGTGATCTCCTTCTGAAGTCAAACAGGAGATTGTAGCCAAATCATAAATTCTGTTTAATTAATTTAGAATCCTCCCTACAGAAGATGTGATTAAGTGCTGCCTTTTCCATTTTGAGATGATATTTCTGGTGAGGATAGGTTTCACAAACAGGAACGCCCTGTTGTCTGTTCCCCCTGTCCTAGTTTGTTGCCACAGTTCTGATTCTGCCCTGTCTCCTGCCTTTGAGTGTTTCCAGATTCAGAGCACAACTGCTGAGCTTTGCTTTGAGACAAGAACAGATGTGTGCAGGGATAGCTAGGAAGCACTACCTAGTATTCACTTAGCGTTTTTCAGGTTTATTCAGAGGCCTAATTTTTCAGCCCTTTCCACCACAACTAAGACAGCACATCTGAAGCAGCACTGAGTTAACACAAAGCTCTGCAGCAACAAGCTTAAAGTCATGATTAGAAAAAAAACCTCGATGCACCTGAAACTTGAAGTTATTCTCCTTTTGTCAGACATAAGAACACAATGGAAGTCTTTCTATTCATGCCTGTTCCTAATAATTAATTTTCTAGAAATGCGCTCATCGCCGACTGGTTTGCCAAGCAGAGCAGAAGCCCTACTACACAAGCAAGCTATGGTGGTGTGGGATTACCCTCCTGGGGCTTGGAGAGGTGGGAAATTTCACAGCCTACGGATTCGCCCCCATTACTCTTGTCGCTCCACTGGGATGTGTTTCTGTTATAGGTGAGATGATTTGCCATTTCTTGCTTGGGTATATGCTTTAATCAAATGCTTGCTTGTGGCTAGAGGAATAATACCACAGAAACTGCAGCAGGAACACAAGAGAAAAATGTTAATGTCGTGGTTTGAAGAGAAATTATTCATATAATTACATGAGCTGACAGTTTAGAAAAAACTGTCTACTTAAATCAAAGACTCTTCTAATATATTTCTTTTTCCATGGTTTTGTCTTTTGCGTCACTCTGTGCCCTGCTAGTTCCTGCCCAGTGCTGTAACTGTTGCCAGCTCTGCAAGCCCCCAAAGAGGGGGGCTGGCATCCTGCTGCATGCACGGAGCTGAGCTCTGATCCCGAGTACCTACAACATATTTGGTGTGTTACCATCACAGCAGGTGGTTTCTGCTGCCTCTTCCCTGCCATCACCGTGTTTCATGTTGATGTGGGTAAACTTGCTTGACTCTCTGCAGTGTGTGATGGAAAGGACCTAGGAATTTCCAGAGATGTTTAGTACATTTATGGGCATTATTAGACATGTGCATTTGTTCCTTCATGTACAGATTAACTGGACTTTAGCTGAAGTGATATGACCTCACTCTTTACTTCATGTGGGTTTTTTTGTTATTAAGGTGCTCAGACAGTATGAGATGTCTGTTTCTTTGACAAAATAACACATTGAAAAATATGTCTTCATGTTGTGCTAGTGTAAAGCAGAGTAGACAGGGCAATATTGTACAGAGGCTGTAAAAACAGGATTACAGGGTGCAGCTGCATCCCTTAACCTAGTCACTTCACATCCACAGCTGGAACATCCAGGACTGAGATATCTCAACAATTCTTCATATCCTGGAGCTCATTTACTTGCTATTGGCAAGTGATAACATTTCATGGTCAGCAGCTACCAGTTGCATGCTTGGAAGTGACATTGCAGTGAGTGATTCTCCATGGGAAGGTAGAGGAGATGAATTATCTTCCCAGTGGACTGCCTGCTGCAGTGGAAGGAAGCAGCTAACCATATGTGGGTGCAATGTAGCACAGAGAGAGGGGGAAGGAAACTGCAGGCAGTTTACTGTAGCCTTTAATGTTAAACTATTGCAGAATTTCAGATATAGAGCCATGTTAGTTCATCATAGTAGGAAAGATTTCTCAAAGAAAGGAATGAGATATGACCTGAGATGAAAATGTAAATTAATATGACACATCCCAGTGTGGTTTTGGTGGCAGTAATTATATCTTTAACAATTGTAGGCATTGACAGACATCTCTGAACATCAAGGAATGTTGACCAATCTCATTTGTTGCCCAAACTGAATAAAATACAAATACAGAAAACCAGAAAGAAAAAGCAAAAAGCAGTGAGTAGGAAAAAAAACCCCAATATTTATTAAACTGAAAAAGATGAGATCACATTTAGGGTTGATTTTTATCCAAGCAAAATGCAAAGAAACGTTGCATCTGATAATTCCTTCATTCTCCACTTCCCTCATTTATAACAAATACCAATAAACTATTTTCCTAACTGTTATGTCTTACAAAATTCTCATCGTTTTTTTGTTTTTTGTTTTTTTTTTCAATGGCCCAGAATGATTATTCTGGAAGATCCCAGGAAGCGCATTATTATCTTATATTCCAGTCCCATCAATCAGCTGATAGTACCCATTTCATAGCCCAAACAATAGAAATATCTGAAATTTTATTTAGTCTAGCAAACATTCCCTTAAGGAAGGGCAAGTAAAAATCCTGTAGACAGCCAATTACAGCAATAACTTACCAGTAACACTTCCTACTACAAGATACTTTCCTGTCTTCTGAAATTAAAGCCAGAGAGAGAGCATCCTTTTAATTTTAAGAGAGTTCATCATTTGGGGCAATGACAAACTGACCAAGCCACATGTGCATCATCTGCTAACAACTAGGCAATGGGTAGTTTAGGCAGCAGGTCTTCCAATTTAAAAGATCAATAAATATTTTTCTCATTAAGTTGTGACCTCTTTTAAGTGGTGGAGGGTGGCCTTTGCAGAGTCTTGCTGACAGGTTTTTTTGAGGTATTGCTGAATGTGTGTCTTTCATAAATTAGTTGGGTTTTTTTTTAATGAATAAATTAAGTACTTGATAAAAAACTCCAAATGTGTACCTGAACCCTAAGTCCAACTTCCTGAGAAGCCTTTTGTTCCCAAATTCAGTGTCAATACATCCCATATGGTAAGGGCTGACTCTCACTGACATTGGAACTGCGGTACATATGGTGTACTGAGGAGAAATGTGCTTTGCAGTGTGTCCAGTCACCTAGGGGGTTCTCTGCAGATCTCTGTGACTCCAAGTTTGCAGGGAAAGTTTTCTTTGCTTGGAAACCAGGGTTTGGAGGAGGATAAGGCAGACTGGAGTCTCTGCCCAGAATGGATTTGGGCTGTACCCATCATATATCTCCTGACTTCTGAGACGGGAAGCATCTTAAAATAGATGGAGCCAACATCTATTATGCTCTGCTACCACATTTAACTACATTCAACTGAATTTTGCACTTAACCCGGTATCAATTAAATAGTGAAAAGTTTGTGCCTCTTTCTGTTGAGCTGGATGCTTCCAGTGTCTTGTTCTAAAAAGAACACAGCACCAAAGATCATGAATTGGCATGGCACCAAGAGATTTTAAATTTATTTTTTTTTTAGAATTAAGCTAGAAACACTCTATTTTTCTTTTTACACAGTGGAAGTATTTCTGTGTGTGGTTGCAATGATGCAAGCTCTACATCTGTTCAGGGTTTTAAATAGTTTGAGAAGACAGCAGTTGTTTTCTTCAAGAGGAGAAATTAGTAAATTTTTAATTTAAGAGTGGAGGAGTAATACATGTTTGATGTGATCATTAAGAAACTTTCTATACTTAAAAGTAAGACTCATGTTTTACACGTAGCTTGGGTAATTTTAGGTTGCAGTGGTTTTTAGCTCATCATGTTGCTTTTGCCTGCAGGAATGACTTGGGGATGGAAAAGGTGAGGAGAGGCCAGTGGCATTGGAGATCATTTTTTCTGCAGTTTTCATCATTCTGTGGGGAATTGTTTTACACCTGACTCACTTAGCCTGACATTGTTAAGATCCCTTTGCATTTTTATGTGCTCCTTGTAAACAGCAGTGGGGTGCTTTAGGCTTTGAAAAGTTACTGATGTACTTAAGGAAGATTGTCAGATACTCTTGTAGAATTGGATTCCTCCCACTCACTGTAATGTAACATCTTTGTGGCCGAAGAACTTGGAATCTTGAGGACTCTGTTACTAATGATATCTAGGAAACATTCGCCAAACTATTCTTTAAAGAGTTTGATTTAGTACTTGATTTGTACTTGTCTAGAAGATGCAAGAAAAGGATTTTGAGGGTTTTTCATTCTCTCTGCAGTATGTATGTCCTGTAATCCAGATTCCAGAATTAAGCTCACCTTAATGGTCTCTCTTTTGAGCAATATTTCAGATGGGGAAAAATGTTTTATGTTTTGTTCACTAGTTTTCCAGTACTAATCTTTGATGATATTAGAAATGTTACAGGTTCCGTGTGCAGGACAGCTATCAACAGCGATCTATAATGTCTTTCTTTGTATTTAGTGAAGCATTAATATCTATCATATAAACTAAGAGTGGGTTTTAGTAGTCAATTAGATGTAATAAATTTGCACCCAGATGTCATTTGAGCTGCAGCAATTAAATGCACTACATAGCTCATTATCTCTCCAGATTTTCCTGGCTCTGTGGCAGACTACAATAGCTTGAGTTTGGGGATGAATTGAAGGATCTTCAAGTTTTTCAGTACTGAGATGGTCCTGAATCACTTCAGCTTGGAAGATAGGCTGAGGGTCTGTTCATATGAAGCAGACTTTGAGGTCACATCTTGAAATGTGACTGGCAGCAACTGCATCCTCATAACTTGAGCACTGCTCAACTGATTTAGGGCAAGATCAATGGGATGAACTAAAACTGCTTGATTAGATGGAAGCACACCCTTAAGTTGCATAAAATGGAGTAAATGCTTGGTCTCAAAGTGAAATATTTTTGCACAAACTGAGAGAGGTGCATTTGTCTTTGAGTCATGTCTAGTTCTTCTCACTTGGTATTTCATCCAGACCAGTGGTGAAATGGGTACAAAAGTATTCTTCTGGATGGATGAGTTTAAATGCCTTTACCTGACTAAGTCTGTTAGGCTTAAGAAAATGAGCATTTGAAGCAAATATTAAATTTTGTGGGGTTTTTTGTTTGAAAACTGTTGGAGAACACAGAAGTAGTGCAAGCAGTCTATGCATTTATGAGGAGAGCACTAATCTTTTTAAATAGTACATAAAGCTCATCTAGGAATCGAAAAGAGGAAAAGAAAGGATGTACTAATATTTGAAGTTATGAACAGTTGTGACAAAAATTATTTCGTGTAAGACTTGACAGTAAAAAAAAGAAGTAAAAAGATCATAAATAGTTTGAGTATGAGGAAAACACCTTCATAGTGAAATACAGTGAAATAGTTCTGCATAGGAAAAATAAATCATGGACACTCAAGTTTTTTATGTCTGGATTGGAGAAAATACAGAGAATACATACTATGAATCAGTATGTATTTTCTATCTTCTACTTCTTCTGTTGTGTGTTATCCATTTCTTAAAGAAACAAACAAAACCCAATCCTAACTGCAGCTTTCATGTCTAGGAAGCAGAGGAGTTATTTTGTGAGCTGGATTCTCACCATTCATTGTCTGCTAGTGGCAGAACCCACACATCACACTGCTCTTTATTTCTATTTGTGCTGGAGAAAACCTACATATGGAGATAATTGTAAACGATCACTCTCCTAAGAGAATGAGCAGCTGACTGAGCTGTGTGTAGCACCATTACAGCCCTTCCACAAGGCACTTAATTGCATATCATGAAGAAACTCGAAATATTTTATCATTTTTTCAATTTACATTGAAATTCACATGCTGCAATGAATAAATATTCATTCAATAATGTGAATATATGATCATTCAATATACAATGAATATATTCATTCAATAACGAATGTAAGCCAGCCTGGTTTATGCTGATGTATTAAAAGATGGAGATTTTTAGATGCAATTAAGCTCCTGAACAAACCCCTTCCCCCATTTCCCACCCAACAGTTTTTATTTCTCTTATTTTTCTTTATTTTATTTTATTTATTTTGTTTTATTTATCTTTATCTATTTTATTTCTGATTTTGATGTAGTGTCGAACAGTATTTTCCATTTGAGTTTCATGAGCATTCAGAAAGGCTCTGTCATACAGATACAAGCGTTTTACAGGACCTATTTACTTCTCAAATTACGGATATTCATATAAACATGCAATCAAGGCATGGAACAAACTCAAGGATTACATTAGGATGTGTTGGTTCAGTAATGTTTAATCCTAAACAGATCATCTCTCAGATTTTCTGCCCTTCTCTTGCCCTAGGAGGCTACCATTGTCACTGGTCATGGGAGTTAGATCTCTGCCTACTTTTGAAAGTTTTACCTTAATAATTAGTGAAAAAGCTAAAAATTCTTCTGATTCACTCAAAAGTACACAAGTCTTCTCAGATGACCAGGGATGCAGTCTTTGCTTTGATGACTTGATGGCTGATAATCCAGGCCTAGGGCTGTGCATATGCTGTATTCCCAAAGCCAGTGGTTCAAAACCAGCGAGGCTTCAGAACAATAATAAGTTGCTTGTTTTGTTGCTGAGCTATTGCCAGCTTACTCTTTGACACAATTTTTTGTCTGCATTTCTGTATTGTTGTATTCTATTGCTGACCAATTGAAAAAAAAAAAAATGAAAACTACCCCTCAGTCTGACACAGATCTCAATCTCTATAACTGTCTGTAGCTTCCTGTTAAAAAAGAAAGCAAACAAAAAACCCATGGCAAAGACATATTAATAATTTTCAGCACAGCAATTGCCCAAGTTCCTCAGTCTATTCACTCACAGAGTTAAACATAATGTTCAATAGTTTATTGCCCACATCAGTATAATGGTGGAGGAGGAGGAAGCACGGTTTCTGGGAAGGGAGAACAAGAGGACCCTGGGATGGGAAAGGGAAAGCTGGGGCTGAGTGGTAGGGAGTTAAATTTACCCTGTGGTAATGGGATGAAATCAAAGTGAAGTAGGCTGGGAAGAAAGTATGGGGGTATAACATCACTGCTAGAGAAGAGGAGAGGTGGAAAGATGCCAGACACCACACCTGTGATCTGAGGGAGGGTGGGAAAAGAGTGGAGAGTCTGGGGAGTTTCGGCAGGTCTGCATTTAAGAACTGAATTTGGCATACAGTAAGGGCTTATATTCATGTATCTGGTAGGCCTAGTTATAGCTTCTGGATGCCCACTTACTCTCCTGCAAAGAGTTCACGAGACCTAGGATAACTCAGGTTAGAAGGAACCTCAGAAAGTGCCTAACCCAACCTCCTGCTCAAAACAGGATCAGCTTGGAGGCCACCCAACAGAGAGGAGATGGCAGAGAGTGTGTGTTGGCCTTTTAGCATATTGTCTTAAATTGCCTTTTCTGGAGGAGTTTATGTCTTAAGCGACTGAGTGCACCTGGGGTTGTGAGTGGGAGCACAAAGGAGCTAAGGAAGAGGAGCAGAGCAGCTGGGAGGGCTTTGGATTTCTCTCTGGGCTCCTGGGGAACACTTTGGTGTCTGTCATTTGTCTCACCAGCCAGAAAAAGCTGCAAAGCCAGTAGAAGGCAAAAGTAGCAAACACCAGCCTGCATTCCCAGGGCTCCTTTCATACCACTCCTCCCTGACCCATCTGCAACAAGACAGTCAGCTCTGGGTTTCTTTGCTTTAATCTGATTCAAACCTACTTTGAAAATTAAATAATATGGAAGACTATCCCGAAGTCAAACCTGGGATCTTAAACCCCAGAAAACGAACGAAATGAAAGTAAAATTAAAATGTCATGTTCTCTTGGCTGTGCTACCACAACTTGCTTTAAATTTAGTCCTGGAGGTAACAGCCAGAGTTTGAGAGGCTCCTGATCAGTCGTGTATGTCTTCTAGCATCTCATCAGCATCTGTTCTCTGCTTATGCTCTCAGGTTTACCCCATTTCCTTTTCTTCTTCACTTGAATGAAAATGGAGCATTGACAGCTCACCCACAAGAGACAGTTGTCTTTTGTGTTCAGAGTATCTCCCGGGTCTCATTCTCTTCACCTTGTTGTCGTACCTCCCCTCCTACTCCAGTTTTTTCTCTACTCCTAGATGGTCTAATATGTGTTCTTAAAACCTTTCCTATTTTTAGATTCCTCTACATATTACTCTACGTCATAAAGAGCATTAATTATACATGGATTCTGTTAAGCTCATGATCTCTGGTGCATTGCCAGCTGTCTCTGGAGACAGAGCTTGCTGCATTTGCATGCATTATTAAAGCCGATGACAGGCTGAGTGACAAGTTTCATTATCTGGCTGCATTCCAGCACCTCCTTGTGCCTACTGCCAGACTCAGAGGTTGTGATGCCCCCAAGATGACACTTGGACATAATTCATCTTACCCCAAATTTGATGCCAGCAGTGGAATTGCATTTACTAGACCTCTGCTGAATGCAGAGAGCCCAGACATGGGAAACTCAAAACAAAACAAACAAAAAACAACAACAAAAAAAAAAATCACTGAGGTATCAGCCCTTTAAGCAACAGGTCTTTGCTGTGACAGAGGCTGTCTAGGTGAGTGGGCTGAGGTGGGATTTGTGAAAGCTGTGCGAGCAGGGAGACAGAGCAGTAATTAATTCCTGCACTATCTTAGATGCTGCTGCTTCTTTCCTGGTTTTTGTCCCTTCTTTTTTTTCTAAACAGAGGTAGCTCTGCTGTTACCAGTGTTGCCTGGATACCACTGGTGTCTTCACTCCAGCAAAGTCGTCTCTGAAAAATAAAGAAAACCATATCAGGCAACTTAATTTCAATGAGGCATTTTCAGTTGAAGATCCTTTTATTGCACTTATTTGTTTGTACAGATCCCCATCACCCTTGATACAGTTTAATTTTATGACCTCTGCTATATCTCATTTTCTCCTGACTGGAAAACATAAAAATTCATGGTGGTGAATTCCAGTTTTCTGTTTACCTCTTGGCATGAACCTCTGTAGATTTTTCTAGACTACATCTACTAGCTAACCACAAATTAAATTTTCCACGAGAACAATAGAGATAATGAGGCAAAGATAGTTGTAAAAATACTGAACTGATATTTCAAGAATAAACCATGCTGTAGACAAGTATAGAGCTCTTGTAGCAGCATCCCATGACTCTGTTTCAATGCATCCCTTCACTGTCCCTCCTGAGCAGTCTTTCTTTGAGATTTCTGAATGAATCTAACATTACTGATGCACCTCTCACGGAGGACTTTACTCATCTCTTGTACATAGGAGCTATCCAGCCTCTTTTTCTTCTTTTTAGAGGTAGATGTTATGTGCTGGAATAGAGCCATGTCTCCCAGTCTCATCCATCTTAAGTTCAAAGCCCTTCTTTCATCTCTTATGCATGTCCACACTGAGCTTCTTCCCACAAAACCTGCCGCAACCACTACTGCTGCTCATCTTCCCATTGCTGCCCATCCTGAAGAGGTAGGACTAGGAGCTGGCAGAGGTCAGATGCAAGAGCTGAACAAGAGAAAGTGTTTCCCAGACAAGAGGAAATAATTTCTAGGACTCACTTTCATTTTTCTCCTTCCTCAGAGCGAGTCACTCTGAAAGACCATAGACAGTGCTCCCGTACGGTACCTGTGTGGGGTTTTCTCCCTGTTTGTTTGCAGACATCACGACCACTTAGTTCATACTAAATACTATGTTTTTGCAGTTCCTTTCATCTTCTCAATTGTACTGCTGGTACTTTACTTCTAAGCCTCTAATACATTGAAGACTAAAGAAGCAGAATTGTATTGCTCTATGATGCAATTTGCCTTGAGCAAGTCCATACAGTGACTTGGTAGCAAAATGGCAAGTGAAACAGTAAGGCTGATCAGTGCCCAGTTTTCCTGACATTTCCACATATAACTGAATCAGAGCAGTTTAAGCAGTGTCCCTGTGTGGGAAATAGGAAGGGTATTGCATCTTTTCAACCACGTAAGAGCCTGCTGGATACGTCCGGAATCTTACAGAACCTGAGCATTGGTTGACTGCAGGAATGGACTGCTGGCTGTTTATATCATGGTATGGTGCAACAGCAATACCCATGAGATATATTTAAACTTGTCCCAGGGCAGGTTTTTGCTATAGCACTTGATATTCTAACAAATATATATACATAAAAAGGTCTTTGTATTTCTATTCTAGGTAGTGCATTTATTTCTGTCTTGTTCCTAAAGAAGACCATGAAGCCTGCTGATGTATTGGGTAAGTGAGCATTTTCTAATCTAGACATGTGTGCTGCCACATGCTTAGCAAGCTGTAACTCTCATGCAGCCCCCCGCCTTCACACTCCCACTTTCCCAAGCAAGTGTTTCAAGGCTTTCAAAATTGGGAAAAAGTGATAAAAAGAGAGAGAATCTTCAATGCATGAGGAAAAGACTGTATTCCTAAATCCTCTGCTCTTACAACCATAACTCATTTCTTATGTGTCCTTATTGCTCAAATTTATTTTCATTTTCTATTTTTGCTTTTGAGGTTGTCTTTAGTATCTTTAGGACTACAAGACAGAATTAATAAAAACAGGGAAGTTATTGAGTTACTCATTCAAATACAAGTTTTTTTTTCTTGCTGCATACATATTGCACAAAAATTCAAGCTCAATTTAAAGTGATAACTTCCCTTCTGGTTTTAGTTTTACCACTTAAAAAACCGAATAATCATATTGTCAGGTGTTCAGTTGGGAAGTGCGGTCTTCACTGTAAAACCCTTTCAGCTTTTTGTCTGTGTCCAAGATTTTTTTACGTATCAAAACTGCCCACCTTGAACACAGTAATAGAGAAAAGCACATTTCAGGGTTTGGGCTTTACACCAAACCATCTCTACTGGGACAGGGCACCTGATGCAGGGCACCTGATATTTCTGTGGGTTCCTAGCATCTAGGCTTGACTGTCTGTGCTGTAGCGAGGACAGCTGTTCTCATGAATGTGTTGGAGAGATCTGTTCAGTATCGTTCCAGGAATACTATATACGATTTATTTAGGTTTGGAATCCAAGTTTGCCAGCTCAGCTGCTAAATTCAAAACCCCCCCTCCCTTCACCGATCATGTTTCCCTTATGGCCTTATACACTGTGTGTTGCTGTAACTGGTGTTCAGCTGATTTATTTTATTTCTGTGAGTTTGACTTTGCAAGATGGATTTAACAATGTTGCTACATTCCATAAGAATGAGCTGTATGATGGGAAATATGGTGATGGTTTTGCAAGCACATAAATATAACACAGTTTTGCTTTTCCAAGGGAACTGTGTGAGATAGCAGTGCCAGCAAAGCCCTCCGGATGTGCTTTGTTTTGTATTCCTGAGCCTTGCATTCTGCACTGATTTATAGGTTTACCAAGAATTTTAAAGATTACTTGAGGAAAAATTGATTAGCTAATATCTTCCTTAATCCAATACAGTTTACGATCTTAAGATCAGCTCACTTCTATCTTGATGCTTCAATGAACATCTGTGTTTGTCAGTTGGATGTCCACGAGGCAGAACTTGCAGGTTTTTATTAAAAGCATAATAATGCAAGTTCGACCTTGAAAAGGGGCCCTGGCAACCTGGTGGCTGAACAGTCTATTGCAAATCATCCTTTTATAGAACAGTTCATAGATCTGCAAATACGACAAGGAGTGGCCAGAATGTTGACCTTATGACAGCTTCACATGAACACTGGACTGGCACATATGTGTTGCACCTGATGCTTCCAGGGCAGGTTGATAGCTGGTGCAGATCCCTGTGGCCACACTGACTTTGGGACAGTTATGTTTATTTACACTGGTTAATGATCCAGCTGACTGCACTAGTAGGAAACTTGTCCTTTCAGTTTAGGCTAAGTTTGTGTGATGCACTTTTGCCTATGAGAAAGGATTGATTCTCCTTTGTCATAAATTTGGGCTTAGAATCGACAGTATTTGAAAATGCATTGTTGAGTTGGAACCCTAGTTCACATGGCTTTACTGACAGCTTTTTCCATATTTCCAAAATTCTTTGAGTCTTTAGTAAAAATTACAACCGATAAGGCCACAAATGCAAGGCAATCCAATTGCCTAAGTACAGATCTCCTTAAATGGACTTAAATTTTCTTCTAGAAACTATTTCCAAACCAGCTGAAGATCAAGTATGACCATAATTACCACATACTGTATTGCCAAAATAACATTTCTTTTTTTTTAAAGGAGGAACACTGACAATAACAGGGATATACTTGTTGGTGACATTCGCTCCAAATGTACCTCAAGAGCTCTCAGCACGACAAGTACAGAATTACTTAGTGAGCTGGCCTTTTTTGGTATATTCAGTGAGTATCTGGTTCACACTACTCCCTTAATCAGAAAAACTGGGGTTCCTGGGCTTTTTGCAGCATTATAAATTAGTGGTAGAAAAACTGCTCCTGAAGATAAATTGTGTGATTTTCATAGGAAAGAAAATCCCTCATCATCCTACTAAATCCAAGCTGAAAATATGCAGCAGCAAAAGACATTTTTTAACTACATGTCAGGGGAAAGTCATAATTGTGCAGGATTAACAAGAGCGGAAAGATTTTGATGTTTGGGGAACTAGAGGGAAAACCTAAATATTGGTACGGCTTAAATTTCCTATATATGTGTTCATACCACCCTGTCTGCCTGTACATCTAAGTTACAGGGCTTTTCTGGAATGTGATGGAATTGGGCATTTAAAAAATCAGGCTATGTATGTTCTTGATCCTGCCTTTTTTCCTTCATATCACTCTGTTTTATTCCCATGTTGTTAAGCCTGGCTGAAAGGAGCTTTGTATGGAGCTGAGATGTGAAGGGGTGGCCTGCTTCACTTAGGCTAATCTGAACCTGAGTTAGAATTCAAATACAGAAATACCATTTTGATTAAAGTATCTGTACACAAACTTCAAACACCATACATCTTCTTTGATGTATTTAATTAACATCAGGAACAAGACCACAGTGAGTAGGATGAATTTCTGTCCCTCTTTTCCTCTGGAAAGCTAAAAATGCTTTCCTCCAGCTGAATGTAAAAGATGCAATATGGGAGCTTCAGAAGCAGTTAGTTTTTCCCAGTAAGGTGACTCACTCAAGTTAGATTCTTAGTGCCCAGGCTTTTCTCAGTACGAATCTCAGTTAGAAAGCCTCTGAGCAGACAGTTTAAGGACCTTAATCTTTTAGCCAAACTTCAGACTTTCCATGCATCTAACTATCCATAAACTACTAATTAAACACGAATTACATGCTGCCATAAAAAATGTTGATTCTCACTTTCAATTTGTTGTGCATTTAAAACTCTCTATTTTTTGTGTCCTTTAAAAGATCCTGAAAGCTGGTGATAGAGCTCAGAGGAAGAAATTAATATTCATGCTGTATGACTCACAACATGTACTTTCAATCAGGCAGTAGAGAGGCTTTTGGAAGTAATACCCAAGAGTTTTGGGGTACCCAGTAAGGGTAGCTTCAGCATCCACAAGAGCTTCAAGAAGTCCATGCAATCAGCAGAGTGAGAGGAGGGAGTTCAAAATAGGTATATCAGTGCTCTTTCTTTTCTACTGAATGTTACCCTCTACCATTTAGTTCCACTTATAGATGATAAAGTAGCCTGACATTTTAGCCATGGATTTTAAATTGTTGATTCACCTGTTTGTGTAGAAATGGTGGAGAGAGAAATCTCCCTACCCATGCCCAGTTGCACCAGAAATTTCTGTGTGATATACGATTCCAATTTTCTTGAAACCAACACCTTGATGGCAAAGGGCTTCTCCCCACCTCAGGACTTTTTTGAATTAATTTCAGGAAAAGTTTTCAAGAATACAATTGAATGAGTAGGAAGGCTGTGCTGTATTCTTCTTGGGAGACATTGGGAGGATGTAGTAGGTAACCCCTGAACTTTCTTTCCGCGTCTTATCTCTTTTCCCTACCTCAGCCAGCATCTAATTCTACATGTAGAGCATGGGTTGTGTGGGAAGCAAGTACACAGCAAATCTTCTTGACTCAATGATATATCAAGTTTTAATTGTTCATTCTGTTCCATGGATTCATCTGTGTTGAGCTTCCTCTGACCAAAGAAAAGGGACGAGTGAAAGGCTCCACAAGAGGCTCTGAGATACCAGCCTGATTACCCTGGTATGCTGCTGGAAGATCAGGCAAACCCTGCTGTAAACACACTCTTTGGGCAGGGAACAAGCTCCTCAAAATTGTTTGTAAAATGCCTAGCACAGGTTGGCTGTTGGCATAAAAAAGTGAAGCAGAAGCTGCAAAGTTTCCAGTATAAATATACAATGAGGAGACAGTACAGAAGTTTAATGCAGTCCAACAGTCTTTCTAAAAGTAGCCCCAAAGTGTGGTCTGCTGAGAAATACAATGCTCCAGTGGTACCAGATACTCTCTGTGGGTGGTAAACCATCCCCATGTGGCACTCCACTGGTATATTCTGCAGAAGCAGCCTCTAATTCCCACAAGACAACTTTGAGTCACCTTCTGAGACTCTGCAGTAGCATAATTATGTCCCAGCAAGAATGACTATCCTAGCTTTTTTTTTTCATCTTTTGCTTATGTGCACTTTGAGTTTCTACAGAAGACCTAAATCATAGATGAAGCTCTTAGGTTTCCCTAAACAGAAGTGTAGTAAGAATTGGGTTGTTAGTGTTTAATCTCTGCAAAATCAGGTTCAAAACATTTTTGCTTTTCTTTCAAAGTGCCTAGAAGACTGTCCTGTATTTGCCAGAAAAGCAGTTGAGGCAGACAATGTGGTATTTTGTTCTGGTGTCTTCTGGTAATGCTTAGAAACATGGAAAACATGATTATTAAAAAATGTTGATGAGATGTGAGCTTGAGGAGACCTCAGCAGAGATTAGTTATAATAGCAAAGATGATTGTAAGCAGGTGAAATTCCTTCAATTCCTCTAAACAGATTATGTGAAGCTGATACAATCTCTGCACTTCCCATTCCTGGACTTCATATTTATCACTACCACAGCTATCAGTGATGAGAGTAAGGTCTGTTTTGGGTAGGAAGCACCTGGGGCACTCCAGGAGGGTTCCTGGCTGTGTGAGGCCCTTTTAGGAGCCATGCACTCTGCTTGCAGTGTGACTTGTCATACACTCTCCTTTGTCTTCTGATTAAAGATGACCTGTACGTTGGTCACCAAGTGGCAGAGAACCATGGAAGAATAGTTAGGCTGCTGGGCAGCACTAAGTGAGAACTGATTGTTTGAATTTCCTGCTTAGTATGTGAGGCTTGACAGAGCTGAGAAAACTGAAACCGCAGCCCTGAAAGCAAACATCATTTATCTCCCTCGGTTTGTCACAGGACTGCCACCTCTGGCCCTATACCACGGCTGCTCTTGGGGTTTCCCCAGGAGGCAGAGGCAGCCACACACATGGACCTGTGCACCCCTTCCAGAGGTGCCATCAGGGACTCCAATATCCTTTTGATGGTTTTGCTTGGCTATTTCCTTTCAGATGTGTCTTCTTGGTGGGTTGGTTTGCTTTTAATCAGGAGGAGATCACAGTGGAGCTTTATGGTAGCTTTAGCAAGAGAAGAGATGATGAAACAATGAGGACCAACAGAAGGCTGATGGACAGAGCCAGCTACGATGATCTGGTTCAGTTAAAGCTGGTGCTGCTTGGCACTACCTGCCACTCAGGGGTTTGGACTGAGGTGGAAGAGGGACTGGAATGACAGAGCTGTTGTGATGGAACAGTTTGAGCCAGTGGCTGTCCCTTGGCTTGTTGTTGGATGATTGTTCTTGCATAGTTTGAAATCTCAGTGACAGGACAGGTGATGGTGCTTCCTGCTGCTGCGATTGTCTAGAGGATATAAAATGAATCAGTGCAGGTGTAGCTGGCTGCCTGCGGTAGGGTCGACTCATGGGTTTCTGCACACTCTGTGGTAACCACACGAAGGGTCTGGGAAGGGTGACTGGTGCTCAGGTTTGCACTGGTGAGGGAGGCAGATCTCATAGTGCTGTGTCACCTAGTGCCATGGCCCAGTCCCAGCCACACCATCCTGTGTGCCAGTCCTGGGCTGGTGTGTCATGGACGAGGATACCTAGGACATCTCTGGGACTCCTTTCTTAACGTGGGTACCTTTCTGAGTGGGGAATATTTATTTAGCACAGATTTCTTCTGTTCTGTTACCTGTGCTGTTCACTGTCGGAACAGCAAATGAAGCTGCTTGGTGTCTGTTGTAGCTGCAGCCTGATAATGTGGTATTCTCCTCTGGCCCTAAGATGTATTTGCCAGTGGCACGAAGGGCAAAGCTGCCACCTTTACTTCTCCTCTCAAGTCTCCTCAAAACCTTGTCATAGTTTTCAATGGGGAGGCCACGATGAACTCGTCTGTGTGCAGACCTTGATGTCCATTGTGCCTTGGTTCCTGATTTAGACATAGCCAGTGTTGCACTGTTGAATAAAGCTGGAGAGGCTGGCCAAGTTACTCACTGTGAGACTGAGGCAAAAGCCTCTTTTCCACCAGCTGGTGGCCCAGCATTCATGTCGGGGTGCAAGCCTGGTGGGGAGGGACATCAGTCTGGAGGAAGATGAGACCAGTGCTTCACAAGAGATTATTCAACTAGGCTTAGCCCAGTAATCCAAGAATGCTTTTGTTTTGGTTTGTTTTTTAACCAACAGGCAAATGCTTTATTCTATTCAACACATGTAAAAGCAAACAAAAATCACCAACCAAACACCCCCTCCCCCCAGCCAACCAACTTTGTTGTTTTGGTTTTTCTAATCTTGTGATAAATATTTGACATTTTTTAAAGAAAGGTGCTATAAAACCCAAATTCGTGTTCTTCATGTTTTGAAATGCAATTGTCTTTTGGTTGTCTTTGGGAGCAAGGGATCCATGTGAAGGTAGACAAAAATTGAATTAAAGCATAATTATGTTCTGTTCATATTTTTAAACACTACTGAACTGGGGAGGGTATAAGTGTGGCAGAGAATTTTAGTAACTGGGCATAGCTGACAGCTTTCCTGCTGCAGTCACTCTCCAAAATGAGCAATGGGCTGCTTACATTATATACTGCAACCATCACTAGTAACGGTTCCATTGCCTCTTTGGAAATTTCATCAGCACAGCACCCAGGTACTTTTGAGTCTAATGCTGCCTTATGGTGGCTATTGGTTTAAGAGTGAAGTGGCATTATGAAACATAAAATAGTATGCTAGTGACAAAATCAAGAAGATTAGCAGGTATTTCTATGATTTGCTTTGTTGGCAAAAAATAACAACGAGATTCAGTAGTGGTGACAATATTATTTTCTGTCTTATTTCCCCCATTTGATTAATTTCGGACATGCACAAATGAACTTCTCTATCTTCGTGCTGTCTCTAAGGCTACCAGGCTTCTGAGCGCCCCTTAGTGCAAAGGTGCACCACTCCTGCTTTCATAAGTCTTCTGGGCTTCACAGAAGCTTTATGGCCCTTGCATTTGCTGTTTTCTTTAGGCGTAGAGGGATATTTGGGCAACCCTTTGAGTAGGAGGCGAAATACCCATGCTATTGAGATGGCGAAAGGCAAGAGTTTCTGAGGGAATCTGCAGAGACACATTACCAGCAAGCAGCAAATTTAACTGTCTGTCATTTAGCTGTCACGTGTTATTGAAGGAGCAAAACTGGACCATGCATGGTGTAGGTAAAGCTGCTTCAGCATCTCAGCATGTCCTGCAGTGTGGTCTAGTGTGTCATTGAACTTTTCAAGATAAGTTCCTGGCAGGTACCTGTGATTTGAGAACTACCATGTGAAATAAATGCTTTCCTCCTTATGATGTAAGGCAGAAAATTTGGACAAAATTTTTGAGGGGAGTTTTTAGTAGGAATGGTGAGAAGGGCAAAGAGGGTAGCAAAACTCAGCTTGCACATCACAAAGAGTGAGTGACATTACGAATACTATGGCTAAAAGGAGAGACTGCTTTTTCTTTAGCTAAGTGCTTTACTGCACAGGAATTACAAATGTGTTTCTGTAAGTATTATTACTGATAAATATTGCTACTTTTGCTGTCACATTAAAAAAATTCTTTTCAACATTACCAGTGAAAAAATACAGATAGAAGTGTGGAAGAAAAACTAAAGATATAAGAAATGCCCAAAGTTTAACTTTTGCTATAGCAGGAAAGATAAATGACAACAGTTGCTTGATAACTCAGTCAACTGTCAATAGTTATTTTTTAGCAGAAGATATTTTGCAAAACCATTTTTCTTTGAACAGGTAGAGCAGCAAAAATGAATATGACATCTCGAAGACTTTGAATGAAGCATTTATTACACAGTTTCACAGCTCTAACTTTCTTCTCTTTTATTTTCAGATTTTAGAAATTATAATATTCTGCGTTCTGCTCTATTTTTACAAAAGAAAGGCTGCGAAACACATCGTGGTTTTGTTAATGATGGTAGCGCTACTGGGTAAGAATATGTTATTCACTTTAATGTTCCTGTCTGTTACTTGGTAATCCCTTGTCACTCCATCTCTCCAGATAGTTTAGATTAGAGCCATTTCAAAGCAGTGTGCTGAAGGAGAATCATTGAAACATTTCACATGATTTTTACTGGGGTCTCTTTGTGAAGAGAAAAGCTGATTATGAAACACAGTTTCTATGCTTATTGCTGGGACTATTTCTTTTCACAGATACCGTCAAATTAATATGCTATGTGCAATGGTATTCTGAATTTTTTTCTAATAACACTTTAGGTTTAGATGCTGGGAAAGTGGACTATTTGAAACTTTGTTTTGGAGAGTGAAAATCAGTTCTCTAAAACAGAGCAGCTGAAGACCTTGTAAGCACTCTGTAAACAAATGACGTGATATGTACAACAACTTTAATTATACCTGACTATTTGCATATGCAACATTTCATCTTTTACCTCCTTTCCTGAAGAAGAACAAGATCTCAGTGGGCCACTGAAGTTTGTTTTCTATCATTGTCACCACAATCAGTAACCAGGGAAATACAGGAGATCATTTTATCAGCAGCTTTGAATAAAGTTAAGCTTGAGTCAGTTTTGGGAAGTGTCAGGAGGTCATCTCTAAAGCTCCTATGCTTGCAAGCTTATATGAAGAATTTTCACCACCCCATGTGACAAATTCTCCCATCCTTGTCTTGTCATTTCTCCATGAAACCCTCATGGCACGCCCACAAGTCTTTGGTTGAAGTGAGAGGTGCTTGAACTGTGCCACTGAAGTCAAAGGTTATTTTTTTACTGCGTTCAGTGGGTGGATGTATCAGTCTGCAAAGATTTACGTTTCTAATGGAGATGACCATGAGGGTTTTGATAAAATAGAATTTAACTACATTTTGCAAGGTACAAAATTTGGATATAACTGAATGTGAAAAACCCTCACAGATTTATTAACCCCCTGCCTTCAGATCCCAGAGTGGTTTCTTACTCAGCTGGAAAGCACAGACTTTCAGAACAACATTTTGGGGAGAGTGATCCCATGTAGGTTTACCAGTGTTAGGCACATTAAGATCTGTAGCTCTGCAGAAGCACTGCAGGATTTCCATGCTCTCTGCATGAGGCAGAGATGGAAGAGCCCCCAGAGCCTTAGGCCTAACTTCTCTTGGTTTGGTGGAGGGAAGTGTGAGTGTGGCTATCCCTCAGCTCCAGAGCTAGCACAGAGCCTTGGAGCTTTGGCAAAGCTCGCCTGAGCTGCTCTGCAGCTTCCAGCACGGCCATGTGGAGTGTGAAGCACTGTGCACTCCTGAGCAAAGGTCCAGCCTCCTTCCGCATAACTGGAAGCCTAAAGATTTCCAGATGTGTTCCTACACATCACTGCTGCAGTTCTGGGCAGGCCCACTGTGATGCTGCCCCAAGCAAGCCCTGGGAGATCCGGGCAGTTGGTCTGCATAGCCCTGCTGACTCTGCCTTGCATCCTGCCAGCCGCGATGCTGCCAGTGTGAAAGGGACACACGGAGCTGCTGAACAGCAGCAAGGCTGCAGACCTGTGCCCTGGCAGGCACTGACTGCAGTTCAGTGGTCTGGCTGCAATCAACCGAAAATACATTTTCAGCTGGTGGCTGCTGAGGTTTTTATGAGCATATGCAGCCTGAGGAAAAATGTATCGTTATTTCTGCTCTATTAAAAAAGACACAAACAAACAAATCCTGGTTCATGGGAACTTCTGAAATACTGACATTTCCCTTGAACATGAAACCCAGAACCACATCTGACTTTGGTTCCTGCAGCCATCCTGGAGCCTGACAATCCCCACAAATCTACACTTAGAGCACTCTGCTTTGTCTCTGTCCTCTCTGCTGAGCAAAGTGATGGAGGTGCTGAAAAATTGCCCGTAACTTTGCTCCCAGCTGTGTGACACAGGCACTGCCCTTGGAAGGCCCTGCCTGCCAAAGGGGTGGGTGCTCATGGAAGGTGATATATTCCTGGTGGAGTGTTCATACAGATGTAAATTAAATGTAGAAAGGTTTCTTTAAAGAGAGGGCAGCCTTGTGTTTCACTGGATATGCAAGATGCTTTCACCAACAAGAAAATACAGAGGTGATCACAAAACCTGATATAGTTTTGCTTAGTACAACTCTGCAAATTCATTTGGTGAGAATCATCCTACCTTATGTATATACTCAGTTATCAAAAGTTTGGGGGGAAACATTTCAGATTATAGTGGGATTTCAGAGCTTTCTGCCCTAAGAGCTGGAAAGGGACGTCAGTTGTCACACTGGCCTTGAGGGGAGGTCATTCTAACGGACACAACAACTTCCTAGATTTGAAACTTGTTTCAGAGTTGCTTTAATGAAAAGATCATTCCATTTCTCAAAAAATATAAACCAACCAACCAACCAGCCAACCAGCCAAACCCTCTAGTGCTTTCATTTCTGTCTTGTAAAAATTTTAAGGCACAGAAACCGCCCTTTCGTCAGAAAAAAAATTTAGCGATTTTTACCCTTAGCTGGACAATTCAAAATACTCATTTTTACCTGTAAGTGTTCATTTAAAATAATAACTTCCCCTTGTTTGAGTGCAAATCTCAATTTTTATGTGGATGTCTTGTTGGGGCTTGAGCGTATTTTTGACTTTGTATCATAGCCTTTGCACCACTGCAGGCCAGCATTTGACCTCTGCTCAGTTTTACAGCTGTGTTTGTTAAACCACTTCACCTGTTTCCATTACAGAGAAAGAAGTGAAGTGTTTGGTGGAAAGGTTGTCATGAAAACGGTGAATTTCATGGTGATGAACAGGATCATCACAGGCTGTATGCAATTCTTAAACTCCCCCTGAACTTTTGGACTTTCTGTAAGAGAAATGCTTGCAATCAAACCCACAGACCTGCATTTCATTCTTCTTCCCCCTCCTTTTCCCCCAGCCCTTGGCCTGAACCTTTTGCACAGTGCAGGTCTCCTTGCCAATCTGAATGTTACAGGAGGATGAATCAGGCCACTGAAATCCAACACTCCCCAGCTCTGCATGAGGGTGGAACTGGATCTCAGCTGGGGGACGGTGCTCCTGACAATTAATTACCTTTCTTCAACGGTCATCTCTACATCCTGACTCCTGAAATTTTTTGGGTTTTTGAATTTGTTACATTTTTTTTGCAGTAATCACAGACTTCTTGTGTTAGCTTCCACGAACCAAGAGCTCCAAAAGGAAAGCTAAAGTAACTCTTATCTAAACTCTCAGCCCCTTTTCTAAAAGATTTGTTCTGCAAAACCTCTCTGAACTGGCGACATGTATTAAAACCATTGCCTGCTGTCTGAAATTTGTTTGTGGTGATGCAATGATAGTGATTAAATGGATTGACACTACTGAAATACTCTTTCTGTGGAATAAATCCAGTAAATGGTCTTAAGAGCCTGGGCCCTGAAATGAAGTGAAGACCTCTGTGTTGTTTGTCTGCTCTTCATATATATATAACCCATGGGAGGAGTTAGGTGCTTTGGGATGTGATCCCGGAAGTCAACTTTGTCCAGCTCCTGTTTCAGAAGAAAAGTCCTGAGGGTGACAAGAGTGTCACGTGCAGGCTGCTATAAAGAGGCATCCTAACTGTTTTGGACGGATAACCAGATGTCTCCTGAACACTGTAACATGGGCTCCAAATTAGAAGCTGGAGCTAAATAAAGTCTGTGTGGAAGATGTGGAGNCTGAATTTATATCCTATCAATTTGGAGAGGCTTAACCTCTTCATCCAATTGTTGATTGTCTGTACATATGTATATAAGTGTGAAAATAAACGAGGGGCCGGGCTTTTGCCCGTTGGCCCGAAACCTTGGCGTGTGAATGAAACCTGCGTCCGTGCCTGATTGTTAGTGTCGATCCGCGACATGGGATGTGATCCCAGAAGTCAACGTTGTCCAGCTCCTGTTTCGGAAGAAAAGTCCTGAGGGTGACAAGAGTGTCACATGCAGGCTGCTATAAAGAGGCATCCTAACTGTTTTGGACGGATAACCAGATGTCTCCTGAACACTGTAACATGGGCTCCAAATTAGAAGCTGGAGCTAAATAAAGTCTGTGTGGAAGATGTAGAGGCTGTTGTACCACCTTCAACTGGGAGTCCAGTGTGCTACAAGAACTTAAACACTAAACACAAAGCATACTTGGACCTAAGGCCACTGAGCTTAGACAGTAGCTTAGAAAGCATTTATAAAATCATACACTCATTTTAGGTGCCCAAATCCTTCCTCAGTCTTATTTTAAGTGATCAGACCTGTGGCTCTGTCCTGGGTCCTTGTCCTCCCTCACTGATGTGCTGAGGTCACTGCTTATCTGAATCCTGCCCTGCTAATCTCTTCCTTTCCATTTCAGCATCACTGACTGTCATTGCTGTTAAGGCTGTGTCCAGCATGATAGCACTTTCTGTGACGGGGAAAATGCAGCTAACTTACTCCGTTTTCTATATCATGATTGTTTTAATGGCAACTTCTTGTGCTTTCCAAATCAAGTAAGTGAGATTCTACTTACCTACTAACCTTTATACATATTTTTTCCATCAGTTTTATTTGGTACTGATGCCTTAGGTTTTAACTTTTATATCTTTCAAATCCTGTACTGCCTAGTGTGTAACTCTGAAGTTTCTTGCAGCCTGCTCGCTGCTGTTCTCTCAGGCCAGGTAGTCATAGCAAAGCCTCCCCAAGCCTGCTCTTCAAGGACACCCAGACTGTCCTAGGCCCAAAATGTGTAAAGCAACGTCTTTGAAGGGGGCTGAGCTTGGGGAAGTTACATCATTAGCTAAAGTTTTAATTGGCAAATTTATGCTGATATGCAGATGGACCAAACCTATAAAAGTGTGAAGAACTCATGACTTGTTGTCCATCTTGGGGTCCGTCTTGGCAGTAGCCTTTGGCTCCCCAGGGTGTACCTTTGAAGGCCTTTCAAATAAGTATCCACCTTTATTCCTTTATTCCTGTCTAGTCTCTGCTTCTAGGTAGCCTCTCAAGGCATCAGTTCTGATAATGATTCCAGATACAAGTTGCATTTTAAGGCAACAAATTCCTGGCAGAGCCTTGACAGAAGCATGAATTGCCTCCAGCTGATTGTATTGTTTTTTTAAGCTTTATTTCTTAGTTTATAATTGATTGTTATGGACTCTGCCTCCTCTCATTTTCACCTTCAACAAGGTCTTCCCAAATTTACTTGACTAGTTTTGGCACAGGTCTTAACCCACTAAGTGAAATTTATGCTTGTGTAGTAGTTTGGGGGTTACTTTTAGAAATCTTTATTGCTGAATAATCAAATGACCATGTTTACCCTCATTATTCATGTCTTTTCCCCAGCTTTATGGCCCCAGTCAGACTGAAGAAGGGAGTTTATACAAACTTTCTCCCTGCCTGTTAAATCTGCATGTTGCACTTTGCTGTCCTGTATGACTGCACCTTTCAAGCTTTCCATGCAGGCCTGGGAAGTGATTGGTTTATGCTGCCTTTGCAGATTGCTGGGGGTGGCAGCACAGTAAAATATGTCTTGCAGCTGAGCAGAGTCTGTTCCCTTTCTGCCTGTCCCTCTGCTTCTGGTGCTGATAGCAGCCTTCAGTAATCTCATCTAGACTGCTCCAGTGTGAGCCTGAGTAGTTACTTGCATGATTATTTTCCGGTAGAAAAGCCAACCCAGCTTTTTCATGGCAGAACATACCATTCCCATGTGGAATCAGAAAGTCCATGCATTATTATGCACTGACTCTCCATGGCTGACTCAGGAACTCCCCTGTAACAGATTATAAAGTGATTTACATCCAGCTTGTCTTCACTGGGAGGACAGCTCTGGGCATTTAAAATAGGAAATAAGTGTTTGGTAAATGAGAAGCTGCTGAATTAACCTCTCCATCTGGTAATTTTTTTCTTTCTTTCTTTTGCTGGCCAAAATTAAAGCAGAAGTGAAACGTGCCCGTTTCATTCCCTGGGCTCAGTGTCCCTTTCTCTCTGCTCTTTTGGATGCGTTTTCTAACAGGGACAGTGCTGTCAGTCTAAATTTTTCATTTTATTTGTTTTCTCTCTTATTTTATTTGACTGTCATTCATTAGCTCAGAACAGCCTGTGCTGCAACAATCCCCTGGATCCAACGCTGGGCCTTGGTATCACTGTTTTAGTCCCTGTGACCAAGTTTGTTGCAAATGGGAGAAAATAATGAGGTGTTTTCAATGACTTCAAAATCCTGACTATCCTGTGGATATGTAGGATTTCTTTATTTTTAAAACACCATGGAGACTGTTCAACAGTTGCTAAAATAACCACGCAATTATTTTAATGGCTAAAACAGATCCAAGTTTGGATTTTTACTGTGCACATATATTGCAGCAGTGAAATGTTCAAGTGTGGTTCTTTTTACAGGCTTGAATATACTCTGCAGACTCCTGATTTTTTTTCTCTGAAATGACCATTCACATACCAGAATATCTGCAGGTGCATCCACAATTTCAGCTCATGATTCATCACTCTCTGGGTGAATGTTGATAGCTGTGGTCTCTGTACAAGTGGGTTAATTGCTTTGCCTTTTTGCAGATTGTGCAGGCTGCTCCAGGGCCAGTGTCTCGGTCCTGCAGGTCTGTGTGCAGTGTATGCTCCTGTGGTCCTGTACACTCTTGCTCATGATTCTGGTGAGGGTTCATGTTGCCTTTCTGAAGAGCAGGGCAGAGAGTTTCCAACACAAGGCGCACAAGCTTGAATCCACCTTCCTGGACTTTCCCAGCAGGACAGGGTGTTTCTGGGGTGTGATTGCATGGATGAACATACAAACAGGTGTTTCAGCCAAACTGGATTGAGCTGTAGCAGCAATGTGGGCTTCAGCAAAGTGAAACAGTTCCTGCGAGAACTCACGTGTTCATGTTCACGATGCAAATACACCCTTACACAACCTGTTTGAATTAGAGCAACTTGTCCCTGGCTGCTTGCAGGCAGCACTGGGTTCCAAGAACCAGTGTAGATCATAAGCAATAATACCCTAGCATTCCTCCCTTAGCTGTGGCAGACAAAATTTTTCCAGCAATGCTTCAAAAACATGTCCATTGACAGCCTATGGCTAGAAGAATCCACACCAACCTTCCTGCTTTCACCTATTCGTTTATACTCTGCATAGTCAAAACCAGAAAGTAAATTCAATACATGTATGCTGTCCAGGACTACTTGTTATTGTGGTAAGAAATGGTCACACTTACTGTTAGACTGACAAGAAGCAGCTTAACCTGACTTAAAGTGCAAGGAACCTCCTGTAGGCATGAGATGCAATAATGCTTATCTTGCAGGTTCTTGAATCAAGCAATGCATCTGTATGAAGCAACAGCAGTTGTCCCCATTAACTTTGTGTTCTTCACCACCAGTGCCACCATTTCAGGTTTGTTTCTGACTTTCTTCCTCTACAGAAAGGTTTTCTAAACATCAGGTTTTTAAGAATAGGAACCCTGTGAATAGGAGCCCAAACCAGTCATATTTGTCTTCACAGAAAGAAATTTTTCCTAAGTCATAGGTGTTTAAGTTCTGAAAAACAACTTCTGAAACAAAAGGCAGGGGTGTTAGAACTGGATCATCTTTAAGGTCCATCCCAACCCAAACCATTCTATAATTCTATAAAAAATAATCAAATTCTAACCTTCCAAAATAGATATGTGTGATTTACTGTGCCTTGCTGGCTTACTAGAAGTACCTGCATTTATCCTAGCCTCATACTGACATCCAGTAGATGCATTTACCATGTGCACACCAGTCTCTCCCTATACGAACTGGTAGAGTAATTTTAAGAGCCTGGCAAACTACTCAAATGACAACCAGCTGTGCTTCATAGTAGTTAGTGTATATTCCATTTCAGAAGGTGGAATTCTGGGTTAAGTGAAGGAAATAAAATGACTACAAAAACTTTTTAAGCATTTAACATTTTATTCTGGGTGAGAACTTTGAACTCATCATTGTTAAAGAGGGACTGCAAGTGTTGGAAATGGTGCGCAGCGCAAGAACATGAGCTGGGAGGACGACTAAGATGCTGTATCAGCAATGAGCCAAAATGATCATGTTGTTAGAACATTTATGACTCATTTTAACACACACTGGGGGCCTTCCTGTCATTGCTGTGCAGGAGTTTCTCATGCAGAGCTGCCATTAATGAGAAGGGGAGTTAGCTTCATGCACAGATTGCCTCGGCACCTGTGTTAGAAGAGACCTACACTTTGTGACCGAGAGGAAACTTGTGCCAAAAGGGGGTTGTATTCCTGTGACCATATGGGGAATTTGGCCTGGTGCCTACTTAAAAGATCAAGTACCTATTCAGGAATGGCTTAATAGCTTTGAGAGTGGATACACATGCATTTGCACCAGGTTAGTTAAACCAGTGTAGGGCTTAGAAGAACAACCTCTGCTGAATCTTGCTGGGGTGCTCATAGAAGGTACCTTCTCTCATGATTCCCCCATCCCCCGTTATGGCCTTTGAAGACACGGTCACACTTCAGCTGCGCTGGTTCCCACTCTGGCGTTTCTAAGCAGAGCTATGCTCATCAGTGGTTTAAAGCTAATATACTTGGCTGTTAATAGGGGCAGCTGAGATCCAGATACACATCTGGTTCTGTCACCTCCACTACAGAGGTGCTAATTCCTGGAAGAGGAGTGACCAGAAAGAGTTAGTGATCCCTTCAGCCAGAAAGATTTGGCAAACTTGGCTGCTGGAGCCCTTCACTTGGTGTAAACATCAGGGACACAGTTAGTTATTGAAAATCTGTTCCCAATTGGAGTTAAGATGTCCACATGGTCTGTTGGAGTAGCTTAACGGAGTCCATGAAGAACCTCTTAGCTGCATTGGTGTGTCTCTGCTTGTGAATAGGACCTCGAGTTTGACCTGCATAGAAATTGTTGCTGACAATGCAAAAAATACGTGCATCTGTGTTACTAACCCAGCACATGTTCCAACCTGATTGACTAAATCTTCTCCAGTCTTCTGCAGTATCTTGAGAAAGCCTAGATTATGGAATATAGAACATAAAGTGAGCACATCACAATGTGGATTAATACCTTATTTGGCATTTTTTTTGCTCCGTTTAAGCATGACACTTCTCCTGACCCTCCCAGCTGTAATTCATATCACTTGGAAGCCAGTCAAGATCTGCAATTCTTGTTTCTGTCACATTCCAGGGGTCATATTTTATCGGGAATTCCGAAGTGCAGCTTTACTGAGCGTGTTCATGTTTCTGTTCGGGTAAGTGTATCAGCCTAAAATCTGCACTAAGGTTTGTACTGAAACAGCATTGCCTTGTGGAATCTCTTCTTTTCTCAGTAAGAAGAAACCCACTTTGTTATTAAAGTATTATGGAATAGCCATTATAGTAGGATAAAAAAAACATTAAAGGAAAGATTGATGTCTGTGCTTTGGGAGCTTGGAGGCCTGGATTTGAATCCAAATATGCAAAAACGTGAGACACTTGTGAGCTACTAATCTCATGATGGAATGAAAAACCAGCATCATGTGTTCCTCCAGCAGGAAGGAGAAGTCACTGCTCTCCACCAAATATCAAATTATAGGGGGTGCTTTCACAGCTGTGAGACCTCTCCTTTCCTGTTACCTTCCACTGGTGTGTCTGGCTGGTCTTTGCTGCCCCACCCCATGGGCAATTATATGAGCTGCTTGCCTATGAGGCAGTAGTGTAATAACTCTCCCCCATCTCCCTGTGTCAAGAAAGACACAGCGTGCCTGCAGAAAAATTCAGAGCACGGTAAATAATTTTTTGAAGGATGGCCTAGGTGTTGTGAGAGCAGAAACCTTCTGCTGGCTACCAGCACCATAACAACTTTTGGGAGAGGTGACGATTACAATAATGGGCACAAAATAGCTAGAAGATCTCCTAGAACTGCTGGAGCTGCCTTGTCACGGTGCTGTTAAATAAATGGGGCTGATAGCTACAGACATCATCATCTTGTGCAGTTGGGCTGGAGTAGGTGCACACAGCCGCTATCTTGTCTGACTGCTGGAAAAGAGACAAAGAATGGAGATGAGCAACCATGTATTTGGCAGATAGGAATTAGGGGTTGTGTGTCCAACACACAGCAGATAGAAGATGTGTCCAACCACAGCAGTTTTTCATTGCTCCTGGCTTGCATCCTGCCCCTGAGACACACAATCAAATGAGAAAAACAAGAGATGTCGATTGTCCGCAGCTAGACTGAGTTGTTAATGAAATTGCACATGCTAGATGCTAGCTTGGATGCTCTGTGAAGATTTGCTCAGGGATTCAAATGTTTTGTTCTCACACTCTCAGGTATCTGATTAGGTATATATTGCTGGAAGTGTAACTTTGGCTGTGGAGCCTTTGGAACAGATAATAAAGCATCAGGAGGCAAAAACTAGACTGAAAGAAGCCCAAAATAAATTTATAGAGCTGCCAGGAAGAAGTGTTTCTTTATAAACTCAGCAACTTGGGTTTGGAAGTCCTTGAAAAAGAAACATGGAAAGAAATTCTCATCTCAGATGCAGTGAACTATTTCTAATGATAGTATGCCACTGTAATTTTGCAGGTGTCTCCTATCTTTTCTTGGTGTGATTATAATTGCAAGAAATAAAAAAGAGGAGCATTTACAAATTCCTTTTATTGACTGTGGACATATTCCTGGTAAGTAGGGCTTTTTTCCTGTCTCTGTTTAAATGAGGTATCAGATAATGGGATGACCTAGGAGAATTGAGTCACAAACGTGCTATAGTCATATTTAATAAATACACTGTTCCCTTAATTTCTATTCCTGTTCCCAACAGATTTTTCAAAGAATTTTTCAGGGTTTTTCCAAGCTATTGTTACAACCAGTCAAATGAAAAAGATTATTACTGGAGCAAAGAATGTTTAAAGGATGGATTGGTGGGGAATTTGTTGTATTAAAATTCTTCACAGAGTTGTTGTTTTTTCCTTCTCTCACTACGTTTCCTTAGGACAAAAATTGACAGGCAAAATACAACCAGATTCTCACAGTTCATGCTATGGCACACTGAATAAGGAAGGTGACTCGGTGAAAAGGCAAAGCTGAGAGAAGAAAGCACTTTACGTGACAACGGGAGGAACACCACTGGAACATGGATCAGTAGCACCTTTTTATTGAACATATTCAAGTATGCATTGAACTCCTGTATGTTCATGAGTCATAGTATTATTTAATCCTAATTAATTTACCCCATGATTGTACCAAATGTGTTCTAAAGATAAAGGAAGCCTTAACAAAAATGAAATAACCATTAATGAAATGGAATATTCTCCCAATATCAATGCCTCTTGAGGACAGTTTTAGAGTTTTAATTGCTTTTAAATGCAGTAAGCACAGAACAGGATTATAAAAATTCCCCTTTGGAACCCCTCAGATCTGTGTAAATGTTTAAAGACAAAGGTGAGAAATGAGAATTTTCATAAGTGATTTCAAAGTATTCTGCTTTATGTATAATCCCTTTTAAACCTGTTCCTTCCTGTTCAGGAGTCAAAACTGTGAGCATATATGCAGTAGACACAAACAGGTACACAAAAAGAATTTTGTATTATGTGTAGAGGAACAATCCTAATTATCTCCTACCATCAGATTAATTCTCTTATCTTCCGAGGAAATAAGTACTTGTGTGAGGAGCAGGAAGATGGTATTTGCCATAAACACAGGCACGTGGGCACACGCACACATTTGAGGTGCCCGGCCAAGGCAGGACAAAGGTACTACACTTGACATTTTGCATCCTTCCAGAGGAGTCCTGTGCGCTGGGCTGGACTGGGCTGGAGTCTACAATTGGTTAGCATAGTCTGGTCTAAGTTTTAGCTTCTGTTCTCAGCAAAAGAAGGTTTTAGTGAAGAAAATGCATAGTTCTTCAGAGGAAGTGGGGTAGCCAGGGTCCCTCTCTTGGTATGGCTTGGAAAAATACCCCTAAAAAAAAAGTAGGGCAGCTCCCGTTACCACTGGTAATTCTGCATGAGGAAAGGCTGTAGAAAACAGGATCACAAAGAGTCACAGTGACTGTACAGTTTGCCCTTCATTAAATGGTGGTGTCTCCACACTGATTTGAAGAGCCAGCAGTGATGGAACCATGGCAGAACAGGCTTTGTGTTCAGATTTGGGACATCTTGGTGTCCCGCCATCCCAGTGCCTCATTAGAAAAACATTTTCTGGGCCTTCATTGTGGGTCCACTCATCCCTGCCTGGTAGTACTGATCCACCTCAGGCAGCACTGTGGGGGTCAGACGCATCCTCTGCATAAACAAGTGAAAGTGCTCCTGAAAAAAGTTCATGTCTTGTTTAGGATTGAGTTAATCTGCAATAATGAGTAGGGGCCATAGACTGTCTGTATTTTGTTTCAGGTCTCTTTTTTTCCTCAAACAATTGTTTACTTAATTTTAAAATAGGTACAGCTGAAGAGCTATAAGACAGTTTTATTTCAAATGCTGCAAAGCACACACAGAGCTGCAGTATTTCATGTGCAGCAATGTCCCAGGAATTTAGGCATCTGGGGACTTGTGAAGCTATTTTTCAGTATGGGTCTTTTCCAGCTGACACAGGACAAGACTCTGTGTCTGCACCTTAATTGTACCAACTGCCTGGCTTGGCCTTCCTTTCCTGTCTTACATCTTGAGTTCAAGTTTCTAAAGCTTAAAACAAAACAAAACAAAAAAAGCACATGACTTTCACAGGCTTTCTCCAGGGAGTAAGGGCAGGCCTCTCTTTCTTTTGCAAGTCAAATTTAAGCTGCTTTCTAAGTCTCAAGTGAGAGTATGTGCTAAAGTTGGAAATAAGAGGCCTACCGGTTTTCATTCTGTGATCTGGGTAACAAATGGGTGAAAGGATTTGGTATTGTTGCTTTTCTAAATGATTTGCCTTGGACATGGTTCCGAAATCTGTTTTGATGGCTCAGGAGTGCTACAGGAGGTAATAAAGGTCACCGGGTGTAGGATTTTCTCTTTAAAGCAAGAAATCAAATGTAAAAATCTGTGGCAAAAGTTATTATTTAAATTACTGTATTTCTTCTTGAACAATGCTCTTTTTATCTTCCTATGGGTTTATTTAAAAATTGTAAGGGTTAAAATGTTTTATTTTAACTCCAGTGTATTTCGAAATAATTTATGGACCGAAACACTGGTAGAAATTATGTGCAATTAAAAGTTGTGATTTGACATGATCTTTGAGATGTGAATATGTTCCAACTAATTAATGTATTACAGGATTGGAAAAACTCAGTGATGAGAATTCATTACTGCTCTGCCAAGAAATGGACATGACTTGTTTCAAGAATCAGTTTGTAATCAGTGTTATTTTCAGATTCTGCTTGCCATACTTAGGTTGCAAACACCACAGACAAATGCCTGCTAAAAGAAGAGCCTTCGCACTGGGATGAAAAACCATCTCTGGAGCCCTTCTCCTTAATAATGGGTTATTTTCTTGCAGTGGTTTTCCTGACATCAAAAATGTGGGCCAGATGATAAGCTGCAAAACTTGTGCCTGCAGACTGAATTTTCCCAAGCAGGTCCTCCGTGGGATCTGCAGAAATCAAACCAGGAGAAGGTGTGGTAGGCAGGCAGTGTCTCACGTGGTCCCTCAGGCTCCAGCTTGGGATTTTTGACAGACCAAGACCAGCAGGACTCATTTAGTGCTTGTTCCACTGCTGGTCACGCTGCAGCAAGAGATGAAGTATTAACTGGCCGTGGGCCTGGAAATGGGAGCTCTGGAGTAGAGCGAGACTGTTTAATTTTTGCCGTAAAATATCAGGATGCATTTACCAACAGTTTCAGCTGGCAAAAAATAAATGAAGTTTGGACTGGATTTGTCTGTTTGCCCCTGGGAGGGACCTGGTGTTCACCTGGCAGGCTGATTGCCTGCTACTTGCTCCAGCCCAGCTTTTGGCAGACTTGTGTTTTGCGTGTAAGGGCACAGGTCACCTAAAACCAAAGGAAAGAGGCCGAACTTCATGAGGGTTTGAGTTTCTGTGCTTTGAAGCTGAGGTTTCATGTACCTGGCAAGCTGCTTGAATGGATCAGCACTACCAAAAGGCTCATCTTCTTTTTCCCAGCTGTGAGGTCCTGTGGCTTCCTGTGGCTTCCTGTGGCCAGTTCAGCTCACCCATCCTGCAGAAAGCATCTGCATCCTTCTCCTTGCTGGGATGGCTCTCTGCACTGAGCCAAGCAGGCTGACTGGAGCTTATGGTGGGGCAGATGTGAAAAGGGGGAGAGGCAGTGAGACCGCTCTTGCTTTGGCAGAACTGTAATATTATTTGTCTCCTCCCGAGGCAATTCTCTATATAACAAGCATTCTGCTAAGATCACTCTTCTTGTATCATGATGCCCCAAATGCAGCTGAGACCTCCTGAAGCACTTTTAAGTGCCAGAGTCACTGGCTTGTGTATACTGAGTGATGAGTGGCCCCAAGTGGGACTGGCATAGGCAGCTTGTGGCAACTAGCAGTGTCCCAAAGTCAGCTAAAAGCCCGGACACATGTTGACTACAAATGATTCTAAGGACTAATTTTTTTATTTTCAGTGATTGTTTGCAGTAAGGTGTATAAACAGTGCTGGAAGAAAGGACTGAAAAGTCTTCTGTACTCAAAATATTCTCACCCTTGCAATTTCTCCTTTCAGCTCTCTTTATGCAGGATCGATGGTTGCTTGTGGAAAAAAATGTTGCCTTTTGTAACACTGGGGTGCAGCTGATTAGGCTGAACTGTCTGTCAGTATGCCCTTTTGTTACTGTCCTCTGGGGCTTGACATTTTTCTTGTTCAAATTTGTTTGTTCATTCCTTCTGCAGAAATCAGCTGGACTGTGTTAGCAACTAGCTGAAAGGAGATAGAGGCTAAGTACCATAATTTTTACTGGACAACCAAGCTGGAAGATTTACAAACCGAGGCCACTTCAGGAGCAAAAGACAGAGAAATGTTTAGTGCTCTTGGTTCTCAGGAGTTTGAGAAATCCTGAGTTTGCAAGGTTTTTGCATTCTGGGAAAGAATCAGGGACATCAGTGAATAAATAGTGATTTTTGGTGGTTTTAGTCTGGGTTTTTGTTTTTTTTGTTTATTTCCCACCAGTTTGGAGGTGAAGGATGACTATTCTCTGCCTAGAGAAGCAGAGAGGAAATACAACATTCCCTTGGCAGATGGGAGACGTTCCAACCTTTTGAAGCTGGGAAATTTGTAGAGGCACCTCCCAAGCACCTGGCTGATGTAACCCTTGAGTTACAGCATAAAAGGAGGCAGCACCAGCAAATACATCACTACATATTAAGCGCTCCTGCCCATGTAGGAAGGATCCTTGTCCTTTTGCCATGTGTTAAATCTGTTCCCACCACATGTAGCCAATCTGGCCCCCAAGGCTGCACATAAATGTATTTTTGAAAAATGCTAAATGGGATGCCTTGAGCATCATGAATGCCTCTTGGGCATGCACTGTCTTTCGTGCAGGGCTCTTGCTGGGTCTTTCCTATAGGGAAATTAGACTGTGTGATAGCTATACAACACAGGATTGCTCTGATAAGAAGATGCAGTACTGCCAGGATATTCCCATGATCTGGGAAGTGTTTATAGAGAGTGACCTACCAGGAAGTTGTGTAAACCTGCAGTCTTAGATTACATTCCTTTTACTTTCTGATTCCCACTAGAGTAAGCATGGACAGTATTGGTATCCACAGAAGCAGAATTATTAGCACCTCAAGAATCTCCAGGCCTAAGTAAAGGGTTAGATGGCTGCTGAGTAGGTATTTTATTTAATCTAAATCCCAGTTTTGCAGTTAGGCCCCTAAAGCTTGTCCAAGACTTTCAAAGTACATTTCACAGTACAAATCTCCATCAGTATTTTGGTTGCTGATGGACCCAGGCATCAGTCCCAGGGGAATTTGTGTCAGTTCACGAGGTAGCAATGAGAGGGACACTGTTGGGCAGGAGACTCAGAAATGTATCATGGTCGCAGGAGAGTTTTGCATGAGCACAGAGAAATTACTCCAGGGGACCAGTAAGTAATCTACAGTGGTCTCCTGGGCTCCTTTTTGACAGTGTCAACAAGGCACTTGTTGACAGTTTTCAAACTATAGCTACTGTAAAGGAATGATTAAACAGGTGGTGCTAACACTGACTGCTTTACATGAAGTCAATATATCACTCTGGTCCATGGCACTAATACCTTAAACATGAAAAGTGGCCTGTGGCCATTGATGAAGGAGCCAATTTCTGTACTTTGCTAAATCACTTTGGGGAAAATAGAAATGATTGATTTAAGCCTCCAGCACAAACATGCACTTGCCAGCTCTCCAGTTGAAGATTTCCACTCTTGGAATAGGCATTGCCTTGCCTAGATGAAATCTTTGGAGTTTGCTGCCAGGTCTTTTGCCAGAATCATTAAACTGGTTGAAATAACAGCACTGTCATTTGTCTTCCATTTGATAGTTTGTGGGCATAAATCCAGAGCAGCATGAGCACAAGATCAGGAGTTTTCTCTCCATTTGAAAAAAAAAAAAAAAAGTTGAGTTTCAATAGCATGTGCACCAGATGCAGAGATTTATGCTGTCTAATGCTCTCCAATGCCCTCAGCCAAGAACAGGAGAGAATGCTTGCATGGCACAGAGGCTGCCAATTAAGCAGCTCTTACCTGTCATGAGTAAGGTCGTGGCTGGTAACACATTGTACAGCAATAGAATACAACAACAAACTACTGGAGATTCTATTGATTTTTCAAGAACTGCTTTTCTGTGTTTTACAAGGCAAAAGAGCTGAGGAATGTAATTTACTGTGACTAAGCATCGCAGTTACCCATGTGTTTATTTTTTCCTGACAATATTTAACAGTTAACTAACAACATGTCCCGACAATACTGACTGGATTCTGGGTGCGTGGATGTGTTGCAGGGCTTGATTCAGTGCTGTGAATAATGGAGGTTGTTGATATAAGAAGGCAGCTTTATGTCATCTGGCCTAGCCTCCTTTACAGTTCAAGTCAGGCAACCTCCTTCAAGCACTTGTGTGAACCCTTTGACCTATCTACGGAAGAAGACAGCCCATCCTCTCCTACTACTCAAAGTAGAGGAACCACCAATGCCATTAGTAATTTTTACTAGAAATGAGTCATTGTTTACTTTTAAACTCTGCCTTATGTCTATTTAAACTTGTTTAGCTTGCAGCTATTTTTCTTTTGCCAGTGGTTTAAAGCACTTGATAAGTCCCTCTAGCAAAATTCAGTATGCTGGACTTTTCAGTAAGCCAGAGAGAAACCTTCTAAGTCTCTCACCATCAGACATTTCTGTCAGCCCTCAGATTTTTTTCTGTGGTTGTTTTCTGCCTTCTCTCCATTTTTCCGGTGTCTGCATTTGGCCAGACATGAAGTAAAAATCAGATCCTAGCAGCACTAAAGAAATAGCACAGAACAGGACGAGATCCAGCGTGCCATGATTGGGTGCCTGGCTTCTGCCCTTCCCACAGCTGCAGCACTGCCACCTCCCCAGGGAGGTGCCTACATTTCGTTTTGACACTAATTTATCATCGGCTGTTGTGCATGCCCAGAGATGCAGCAGCCTCAGTTATTTTCAGTGATTTCATTTCTGACTCAGTGCTGAGTTTCGTGGTGATCCAAAGAATAGGTGCCCCTGCTCGGGAGTGTCCAGGAAGTCCAGCACAGCAGGAGACTTTGAAAGCCTCCGGCCCAGGGTATGACACAGATATGGTGGCACTTGGCAGTGGTAACAAGCAACATCACAGAGCTGCCCTTTCTTCAGCACCTGAGAAATTTGAGAGCTCAGCTCAGATTTGGGAGGAGAGTGACTAATACAGTGACTGTTTGAGGTGTGGTAAGTAAACAGGCTCTGGGAGGAGTGCCTGGATTTGGGAAGACCCTGCCCAGGTCAGCTGGTCTCTTCTCAAAGGTGGTGATGGTGCGCCAGAGAGAAAAGATGCTGATATTTGACAGATGCTAATATATGACAGAAAGGTTTCTGCTCTCTCTGTCCCTCATTGCTCACAGCCTCACAGTGAGCCTGTGCTCTAGAAGCAGCATCTTCCCTTAAAAGTTTGGGCATCTTCCCTCCAAGAGGACAAAAGCACCTGGCAATACTGATTGGGACATCCGAACCGCAGAGAGTAGCAGGATGTGCGTACCAGCCCTGGCATCTTTGGATCATCATTCAGGTGATCAGCCATTTACTCAGGCTGTGGATCTCCCCACCCCGAGGTTCCCAAGGCTCCTGGGTGGACCCTGTGCTTCAGGTCCTGCCTCTCCCTGAACAAGGAATGAGTGTCCCCCAGCCATTTGGGGATATGGGATTTGAAATACATTTGCATTGGAGGGAATATTGTGGTGCTTTTACAGCCCGAGGTGCTATGTTAAGCCACAGAACAGACACAGCTATTTTGCTGGCAGCTTTACACCACTAATAGTTTGGATCCAGTGCTCTGAGGTGTTTGGGGTGGTTTTTCTTGGTAATTTCAAATGAACAGATCCCTAATGTCACCTGAATTAGCCTGAGATAATTTGTGGTAGAGTTTTTCATTAAAAAAAATTCTTTTAATAGTGAAGTCTTTGCAAGCAAAAGACCCAGTCAGAGCACTTTGAAAGTGATTACAGTGACTCACATTTTTAATGGCTTTTTTTTTTTTAATCTCAAAAATGGCTTTTTTCCAAATAAAATCCTACAAGGCCTCATATAAAAAACAAGGGTTACTGCTCTTTTCCACACATAACATGAAAAATATCCTTGAGCGGAGCAAACTGCAGCCCATCTGCTGTAGCTTGGCCGGCGCGCGGCTCAGCTCCCTGGCCATTACGCATGGCTCTGGGTAAAGCAAACCACCTGCTTCCTGCACGAGGTCCCGCAGCCTCCCCCGTGCTTCTCCGAGGAGGAAGCCCATCCAAAGTGCTGATGGGGGATGACAACCTTGGCATTCCCTTTCGCTGCATTTGTTCTTATGCCATTTGTTGTTCACTCAAGTGCTCCGTGGACTTTCGTCTTCTTTTCCATCTAAACTAGAAAAAGGCAGGCTTTGCCAGGGATAAATAGACTCTTACTTTCCTGCCTGTCGCTCTCCCTTAATCTCCAACTGCAGTCAGCAAAGTCTTCATTTGGGAACCCAAAAGGGCACCCTTGAAAGGGCAGGGAAAGGAGAGGAGTCTTGGGGTAATTTTGCCAAGGAGCAATCTGAACATCAGCCCCTCCTCCCTGATTCAGGGTCTGATGCTGCACATGCTTAACTGAGCTGAGCCTTTCATGTTTCCCACTTATGTCAGACAAGTACTCACTTTAATTCCAGAAGCATCCCTGACATGTACTTCTCAGATGCATTTTCTAAACACTTATAGCACAGACAAACTGTAATTTTGCAAAGACTGTGCTGAGTAACAAATGGCATTTCCCCCAAGCTGCTTGCCATCCTGCTGCAGAGCTCTGCCAGCTGAACGGACCAAAGCCAGCACCATTAGACTGCACATGCTGAGCATCCTCTCGTGGCCATCACTGTCCATGAAGGGAAACCTCTGCTCATCTCAATCACTGCTCAAAGCAGATGAGGGACCATCTGCATCACCCATCCTACCTAAACTGGGAGGGTGCCCTGCAGCCCTGGGCCTGAGAGGTGGGCATGGCTTCAAAGGGTGCAGCACTTTACAAAACAAATGGCTTTCTATGGCCACGGTGAGGTCAGGATACACACTGCTCCAGGTACCTCTTAGTGGCCAAAACATTAATGTGAGGTTTAAAAGTCCAGGTTGAAATCCTTTCCCAGTCTGAACTAGAGACTATTAGGTTGTCTTCAGGAACTGGTAGAACTGGACTATTGAGAAAAGAGGACTTGTGCTCAACCTTCACCCTGCTACAGTGGTCTGGAGGGTGCTGTGGTGGCACTTCTTATTGCCATCAGGACAAGATGCTGCTTTCCTTCTGCGTTAAAAAGAAGTTAAATCCACTGCTGTTGTTTTGCTAAGAAATAAACAGTTTTCACTGCCTTCTTCACTGAAGTTGAACCATATTGTTAAATTCACGGACTATAAACAACCATCAGTGGCACTCTGAGGTAAACTCCTCATCTGAAAAATTTCCTCTCTGATGGGAAAAATTTGGCACTTTTATGATCAGATCAAAACGTGATCTTACAGCAGAGAACAAAGCAGTGCTGCCAGCTGTGCCCAAGACCAAGACATTTGCCTTCTTGAAGTAGTGTTATTGGAGAAAAAAATGTTTGTGGATATGTTTGGTTAACTGCATACTTATGTGGCACTGATCAATATCTCACTACTACCAGCCCTACGTTGTGTTTGAGTGCCATGTTCCATGCCACTCAGTGCTCAGAGTGCACCTTTTTATTATTTCTTTCTTTGAACTGAAGTTGTGCAACATGCAGTGAGTATCATTAAAACTCAGAAAAATTAGTTATTTATGATGCATAAATAAATTTTCTAATGCAAAATAATATCACACCTTTAAACATGTCATTAACCATTGACCAAAACAAAATCATACCTTGAAAATGTATCATGTTTATCTGGCCAAAAGGTAAGCCTACGTTAATTCATTTTGTTATGCTGAATGGTGGCTTTAAACACACCAAGCCACTGGCAGAGTGAGGTGGCAGCTGGGCTGCGTGAAACAGGGTAAAATGTGCAAGACATACTTCAGCAAAGCACTGGTTAAGGTTATCTCTACATCAAACTACAAGAATAGAGTCCAAAAAAATTACAGGAATGGTCCTAACTCTGTTTCAGCAAATGTTGGTGCTCACAGACTGCAGAAGCCACAGCAGGTACTAAAGTCCCTGTGCTTTCCTTCAGCTGTTTAATAACTAATAACCAAGCTGCTAGGGTTAGCTGGGGGGTTACTGGGAGGCATTCAGACTCTTGGCTTGAGCCTGCGCTTACTAAACACTGTGTCCTAGCACAGGTAAGAGACTCTCCTGAATTCCTGGCTTCTTGTGGGTAGGGCAAACTTCTGGTTCTCTTTTCAGAAAAATATTTAGATCAGGTTAGGTAAGTATAGCTCTAAAACCTGGCCACCTCCTTTCTGGAGCAACTACTCCTGTTGACTCTTCCCCATGCCCTTCATTTGCCTTTCACAGCAGGACTTGGGGTTATTTTTGTGTCCCTGGTGATGAAAGAGGCACCTGAGCTGTCAGCAGTCAGGGCACCAGTTTGAGTCCTCTGTACACATTTGTGTTTAACATCTTCTGCTTAGAGTGTCGTCCGGAATCCTTTTGGGTCAGCCCCATAAGCAGCGTGTTTGCGTGCTCGGAGGCACTGGATAGGGCCCGTGGGTGTGTCTGCAGCACAAATCACTCACTTAGATAAAAGACAGCTGTAGAAGCCAGAAGATTAGGGGCTAATCTGTATATCTCAAACACTGATAGCCAGATAGTTATGGAGCCCAGCAAGGATTGCTGGTAATAACCATGCCTGTGAGAGAGAACAGGATGTGGCTGGACAACGGTGGCGTGTAGAGGTAGGGCAGCACTCTTCTGGGACGAATGTTCTTATTCTGGCTCTGGGAAATAAGCACAGCCCAGTAGAGTGCAACCACAGGAATGAGCCTGAGAAGTGGGCATGTCAACCAAAGGTCAACCCAGCAGAAGTGGGTCAAGACCACCTAAGCCCCCCGAAGCACTCTGGCTCATTTCTAGAAAGGTCAGAAAGAACAAACTGCTCACAATAACTAATTTGCATAAAAAGCAATCTATTTAGATTGGGAAAAGGTGGGAAAAAGGGCGGGAAAAATTTTCTATAAAAAGGCACCCTCAGGACCCTGGACAACCCATCAGCTGGATCAGCTCTGGAGCCAGGACTGGTGATCTCTCTCTTTCTTTCTCTTTCTTTCTCTTTCTTTCTCTTTCTTTTTCTTTCTCTTTCTTTCTTTCTCTTTCTTTCTTCTTTCTTCCTTTCTTCCTTCCTCCCTCCCTTCCTTCCTCCCTTCCTTCCTCTCTCGCTTCCTCTCTCTTTCTCTTTCTCTCTCTCTCTCGTACTCACTCTCTTTTTCTCTCTCTCTTTCTCTCTTTTTCTTTCTTCTTTCCTCTCCCTCACTTTGGTCTCTTTCTCTCCCTCTTCTCCTTCACCCTACCCCTTATTCAAAATCCACCACAGTGTGTTTATACTGGACTAACTGGGAGTAACACAGCAATTTCCATGCCAAGTGTATCATTTACTAATAAAACATTGTACGTTTTTGTGGACACTCTGACTTTTCTTGTTCCTTTTCAAACACAGGCATCTAGGAATCTTGAGTGCTGCCTTTCCCTTAAGGTGGGATACCACAGCAGCATGAACAGGAGAATAAAATGGCTTACATATGCCATAAAAACCTGTCTGGAATTACAAAGTTACCAGCAAGTTCTGGGAGAAGTAAGCGATGGAAAATGCTCCAACAAGCTTTACAGTAGAAACAGCAGGAGCAAGACATCTAACTAGACTTAGGATGGAGCCTGCAAAATGGATTGATAGGGTGTCAGACTGTGCATATAAACGCTGTTGCATACAAACACATCTGTTGACAGGCGCAGTGACTAATGAGCCTACCAAGCTGAGGGTCTCCAAGATACACATTCTTCACCACTGCAAATCCAGAAAATGAGGTTGCAGAGGAGGGCGGTGTTACTGTCCACAGATGTGTTTATATGCAACAGTGCAGGAGCCCCTGATGAGGAGGTCGCTCCCTGCCCTGTGCTCCACAGGCTGATGGAGCTGTTAGATTCAGTCTTGGCTTCCTGCAGTCACAAAGCTGTAATGTGAACTTCTGTCCATGGCAACAACCATCTCTTCTCTTTATAGTGGAGCTCTGAGGAAAGAAAAAGACTTGCGTTTGACTGTAGGCTATGCAGTAGCTGAGATATTCCAGGAGTGACAATTTATATTGGAAAGGCCAACCTGGCCTACTGCAACAGTAGTAGTAAGGGCTTCAGCAACATCTGAGGTGGTGTCCAGTAGACAAAAAGAATGCAATAAATTAATATTAATCCTGGTTTTATTAGTAGTACTGTTGCATCTAGTATGCTCCATTCATAAGTATTAAGCACCTGGTGGAAGATGGAAGCCTGATACAACAATCTGTCATTGACTCTAAAGAGTACTGACAACACATTAGGCAGCTATTTTGTGTCTTCACAAATAAATGAAACAGTGGACAGACTTCTCCAAAGTAGTATTTCTTCATGCTCCTTAATCCAAAGTTCCACTAACTTTTTTGAAGATTAAGCTGCAGACTGCTTGAGCAGTCTTAGTGCAGCAGTTTTCATGAATGACCAACTGAAGATTAGGCTGCCCTTTGAAAGTTGTAACAGCAAGTCTGAGAGTTTGGGCAGTTTTTGGATGGGGGAGATAGGGGACTGTTGCTTTGTTTTAGAGTTATCTCAGAAACCATTCTCTGAAGTCTTGCAGAAAGGAGTGGTCCCCAGAGCACAGGTGGAGAAATGCTCTCACAGGGCAGGGACACAGTAACATCTGAGAGCAGAACTGCATTGTTCCCTAAAGCTGCCAAGTTGGTCAAGGATTGCTTGGACAGCAGGGGTTGTTCAGACCTCTCCATTGTTATTCACAGCTTTAACTTAGAGCAGAATAGAAAATAGCGCTCTAATTGTTGTCATAGGGAAGGAAATGTTTAAACTCAATGCAAATATAACCCATGCTGGTCTGCTGCAAGCATTTGTGGAAAGTCAAAGATCAAGGACCTCCTGGGTAGTCCCATGAAGTAGAATATAAAATCAGAGCTGATACAGTCAATACCTTATACTTTCTGACTGGTCTCGGTGATCAAAACACACGAGAACTAAGAGGGAGGGTAGATTTTAAGGACAGTTGCATCAGCAGTCACAAATGTAAGACCATCCCAAGGAAAAGAGGTGGGGTCTCTAGATGATAAGGACAGTAAATGTATGGATCCCTGAAAAGAGCCAGACTTCCAATGGGTTTCTTTAATTTTCTAAGTTGAGGAGTAGTCTTTTAAGAGTCTGGCAACATTTTCTTAGTGCAGAAGAGGTGCTTCAGAAATGAGACATATAAGGATGTTCTGACTAAAAGCAGAACTCTCTCCTCCATCAGATTTCCTTTCAAGTAGTAATAAAATGTAAATATTGAAGTCTCTCTACTTATAACAGTCCTGCTTTTCTGTTCTTTTTGAGGAGCACTTAAGAAAGACATGTCTTTTTCCTTTGTCTGTAGGAAAGCAATAAAATTACAGTCATCTGAAAAATACTGGCGTTAGGTCAAAAAAGGATTACATGGAAATATGCCAGAGAAAAAAAGAAAATTAAATATTTGTTACAGTGTAAGATAACTGAATTCCTCTAAATGAGTAGCACATTTACTACAAATGCCAAAATTTTCAAAGGTAACCTCTTAAAAAGTCAACAATCAACACTCACATTGTTCAGAGTCTGCACAGAAAAAAACAGCAATAAAACTTGGAGGTGTAATAATCACTGCTCTTCTCTCTGCCCATTGCTTGCTTTCTTTAAATAAGAGTACATGCATGTGTGTGTGTGTGCAAAACAACATCAATCTATCAATGACCAGTCTGTCCCTGCATTTATCACGCTTTGCTGACTCCAAAATATATAATTCTGAAAAGTGGAGAAGTTCTGCTTCTCCCCTACAGGAAGAACTTTTTTTCCTGCCTAAATCATCACTTGAAACAATTTAGGATTAAAACATGGCTAAACCTAATAATTTTCATTTGGAGTTAGCATTTTCCAGCAGGTTTTGGTGGTCAGCTGTGATCATTTGGCTTCTATGAAGCCATTTGCAAAGAAGAAAAAAGGGTCGCTGTAAGTGATTTCAGTTTTTTTCAAAGATTGCTTTCTTGATAATGTTATACAATAAATCCCTAAAAGCTGGTTTATAGGCCAGCTCCACAAGACAAGCAGTGAACAAATTGGCCTGGGCTAGGAAAGCTTTCTTAAGATAATTAAAAACAACTTGTGCCGGCACTGTGAGAAAGAAGACAGCTTTCAAAATGTTTATCTTCAAGCTACAATACAAATCCCAAGTCTGAGTTTGAAAAGCAATTGAAAAATTGTTGTCCCTGGTGAGGAGCTGATGTGCAGTGTGGGGTAGGTGGACCAGGCTGTGAGCACCACCAGGTGGGATTGGGGCCAGCAGGTCAGCTGCGATGGCCCCGGGAGGAGCTGGGCAGGGACCTCCTTCCTCTGACACATCCCCCTGGTCTCAGAGGCACATCCTCCGCCAGCTGTGTCACAGCCCCTCCTCACACCCGCACCCAGCACCTTTAGCCTCTCAGTTTGTTTCTCCCTTTTGGTCCCTCCATCCATTAGCACCTATGGATGATCATGCTGTTCAAGTCCTTTGCCTCTTCTGCATTTTCTGTGGACCACCCCGCCATTGGGATATTCAAAATACCCTTTTCTTTGCCAACATATCCTTCTCCTGCTGCTTCACTTCATGTTGGCTTCATGCTACTTATTTAGGCGGCCCTAAATAACTTTAATGTAATGACTTGCATTAAAACTTAGGGTGAGAACAGAGGCCGACATGGTGAAAAGGCTTTGGTTGAAACCTCACTTCCAGTCTCTAACCTGAAGAAACTGCTGCCTCCTGATTCCAGATTTCCCAGTGTTGCAGTTGCCTGCAATGTGGTGGGTTTGTGTATTTTGAAACATTTCCTTCACAAGGAGAAAGGAAGCAAAGTTCAACCGTTACTACATGAGCAAGAAGTGGAGAAAAAAAACCCTCTCCTCATTAAAAAAAAATACTCAGACCTTTTCCCTGCTTTCCCCCACAGTCCAACCAGGACTTCAAGCAGAAGGCAGTCTCAGGCAATGACATTTGCTATGGAAGTATATCCGTGGCATGCAGCACCAGGCCAGGTCCCGGAGGAAGCTTTTGTTGTTGATTGGGTAGTTACAGGGATTTGGATATCACCTAAGGAGCATGTGAGATGGGCTGTTACTGTCTCAGTCACTCATTAAACCTGCACCTGGTACATTTCTGTGCAGCAAACACCACATACAGGACTGTCATCTCCAGAAATAACCAGTCTGAGGAAGCCAAGGGTCTGGAGAGGAGGACAAACCCCATACCCAGGGTGAGCTCTTGCTATGACAAAATTGTTAGTAGAGGTCTCCTCTATAAGCCTCAGCCCTGCATGTTTAGCTGCTCGCTAGCTGCAGATGAGAGTTTGGACAAAGCTTGTGAGCTGCCTCCTGCTCACTGTGTGAGTTCTGCTGTGTCACCTGCAGAGGCTGTTGGGCTACAAAAAATGCACCATGCTCCAAAAATGCAAACAAGTTGGACATCTAATTAAAGAACACAGTCACAGTGGATTTAGTTCTGAGGATCGATTTCTTTGAGAACTAGGGAATTATAGAGCCCAATAAAATACACAAGGGTACAGTAAATATTGGCCATCTCTTCAGAGACCTCCACAGAAGAGTCACATCTTTGCACAGGAATCATCTCTTACTTCTGTCTCTTACTTTTTTTTGGTTAAGAGTGGCATCTCTACTTGGTAAATACCTGGTCTGTCCTCAGTGCATACTGTGCTACTGAACAGCTTTATTGACACAGGAGATGGCACAGAGGCACAGAAGCCAAAATCTCTTTAGGGCCTCTGAGACATCACAATAGCTGTATCAGGAATAGCATCTAACATCCAAGGGGAAAAGACTGAAACTCCATACTTGTGAAAAGCGTTGTTAAGAAGAAGTTTCAGACCTGCCTTGTTTGTTGCATGATTAGCAGCTACAGCTCAGGCAGAGTTGTTACTGCTCCAGCAGCTGTGCAGCCCTTCCTTGCAGAGAGAGCAAAACACAAATATTGAAGTATGTTAGAGGTCTGTAGCAATACAAGAAAGGGCCAAAATGGATGGTGGCAAATAGTGGGGAAAAGGTCATGAGAAAAAAAATGAGGGAAGTAAGTTGTATTAAGCAGAAAAACAGGGCATGACCCTACCATCTGGCAAAGTTACAGAAATGTTAACCTTTGGAAATGCTATTAGTTCATTGCTGTTGGAAAGTTGGCTAGAAAGGCAACACTCAGGACTGACTCAGTTCTTGGGTTTCTGCTGTGCTAAGCACAGTAACACATGAACACACCTCCTCCCCTCTTGGAGGCACGCTCATAAGGAACAGCCACTAAACACTGTGTTATTCCTAATATTTTGCTACCCTGGGCAACCAACCATCAGCTCCACTCGGCATGACATAGCCTGCAAGAACTAGATAGTCTAGAATCAATTTGCCACTCCAGTTGAGTTTGATTTTATGATCTTAACACTTGTCATTTGGGGAAGGAACAAAACTTCCACTGTTCCCAGGGTATGTAATGCTACTGGGAAGCCATAAATTTTTATTCGGTGCTTTATTTCCCTCATGAAGAGATGTTGTTCATATGTGCTGCCACAGTTGGGGGTTCCTCTTTTTTTCCTTGTCCCTTCATGAAGTTGGAACACACTCAGAAACACGACAGATTTTGTTTCTGTCAATGATGGATGTTAAAGTGAGAGTTTTGGTCTGGTTTCCTTTGACTAGGAATTGTTCCACATGAAATTTTCTGCTGGATGAGCTGGCACTCCTGGCTCCCTCTCTGAGCTCTGCCAACCACTATTTTTTTCTCTTCAGCATTCGGTTTGAATTTGAAGTGGCAGGATATAGAGATTGATGGTTTTATTTTTTGGAGGAAAGGAATCAATGCCGCGTGCATGCTGGAGCACAAAAGAGACTTGGAGAAGAGAAATGCTCTGCAGTTTATCCAAGTGTATTTCAGGGATTGAAAGTGGAAACAGTAAACCTATTAAAAATACTTGTATTTTTAAATTTTAATGAGTATTTTAATTTATTGGAAAACCCATACTCTATGAAGTCTCCTGTAAGATGTATCGCTTTATATTTGGGAAAAAAATACCTGGATGTCTAAAAGCTTAGAAAAAGTATCTGCTTTTCATTCTTTCCCACAGTATTTTCCACTTGAAAAAAAATATTACCGTGACAAAAAGTGAAGGTACATACAGCAGAAGGCTCAGTTAATAGAAGGATGCCTACAGAAGTCTGGGAAAGAAGACAGGTGTCATACCAAAGGAAATTTTAATGACAGAAACCAAAGTCCAAAGGACAATCTTTAAAGGGTTTTCTACAATTTCATGTTATGGAATAAAGGTATATCCTGTTTAGCTCCTGTTTAAGGAGACTCAAGCATCAGTCAGGAGATTGGCTGAAGCTTTTAACATTTTTCAATTCTCAGTGGTCTTAGCATTTTGACAACTGAAAAGGAGGAAACATACTTGTATGTTTTTCTCCAAGTGTAAGTCCCTATAGAGTAATTTATGTCCTTGAAAATATGCAAATTAATTTTACAAATGGATTTGGCTAAGAATCAAGTTTTAATGGTCATCAGTTTCATGACCTTGCAGATAAAAGAGGTGACCTCTCTTACTGCTTAATAGACTCTGAAATCCAGCTGACATGTGGAGTTCACTATTTTCAGTGGTGAAAGGAAGTCATTATTTTTGGTGGGGATTTTTGTTCCCATCCCTGAAGACCACATGAAACCTGGCTACTGTCCTGGGACTTGTAGTTCAAGTTATTGTCTTTATAGTCCCTGGAGTTAGTCTAATAGCCTGGGATCTTGACTGCAGAAAACATTTGGAGAAAAATGAATTTAGGTTCTATTTCCTGCATATTTTTGATAGCTGTTTGGCCAAACTAACAGCATCCCCCCTTGTACTGTGGGACAGTAATCTTTCAGATTTTGATGGTCTTTTACAGAAGGAAATCTGAATAAAATATACAGTGTTTTAAAATAAAGGCCAAGATTTACTCAGAATAGGATCAAAGCAGAATTTAAAAGACAGATAGAGCATAGAGGCAGCTGTTCCCTCTACTGTGGTCTTTACTACACTTCTACAGGAAAGTTGTCCAAAAATGAACCGTTCTACACCAAATGGCAAGGACACAAGAGTATGAAATCATGGGGGTAACCAGGCTGGATGGGGCTTTGAGGAACCTGCTCTAGAGGGAGGTGTCCTTGCCCATGGCAGGGGGGTTGGAACTGGGCAATCCCAAAGGTCCCTTCCAACCCAAACCATTCTATGTTTATGTGATTTTAAAGATGTGTGAAGCCTCTTCTGCTCCTCAGGCAATAAAAGAAAATTATTTGCTCCAAGTGAAGCAGAGGAAGCCTCTTACCACGTGTGTCGAGTATTTGCCCATGTGCAGACACGTGCACAACATCTTGTACCACTGCTGGGCTCTGGCTTTACACAGCATGTCGTACCACAAAAGGGGTTGGTGGTGTGTGACACCACAAACAGGCCTTCAGGCAAAGAAGGAATTGCTGCTTTCTGGATATTTCTGCTTTTGTTGGATAACCCAAAAAGGAGTAAAACTAATCTTCTACATGTCTACTAACCTAAACAATGAAAGGTTTGTTTTTTTTTCTTTCCCCCTCCCCCCCAAATTAACACAAAATGCCAGGATCAGAATCTCTGAGCTATTTATTAGACTTACCCTTCCCTTCTCCAACATCAAAGGACTCCAGAGTTTTGCATGGGAAGGACTGGCTTCCACAGCTTTTGACAGAGGGTGCTGTCACACAGCTCCAAGAGCAACTTAGAGATTGTTTTCTCAGGCTTCAGGGTGTGTCCCACTGCTGCTGGACACCTGCAACACCCCATAAACCTCCTCTGTCCCAGCTTCAGGTGTGGGGAGACTTCAGGGGATACAGAAATCTGCAGTTTTGGGGTTGTAATTTCAGAAATTGTGCCACTGAGTGCTGCCTATTGGCATAAAAGTAAGTTCTTAAAGACAGCAACAGAAATTACACCTATTTTTTAAATAATTAACTCTAACGAATATGAATAATTAATACCTCAAAATACAGGACCTCAGTGAAAGCCCTAAAAAGACTAAGAGAAACTACAATTAATTCTTTGTTAAGACATTCTTCAGACTACTACGTACTAACGCTCGTTTTCATCTGCTTCTCTTTGAAAAAACAAAAACAACTGGTTACAGTTCTCAACCAATTTCATAAATTTTTGTGCCTTCATTTGGAACCCTCTTCATGTATTTGCCAACTAATTTAAAAGAATTATTGCATTGCAAAAATATTCAGAAAACCTGGATGCAATTGATTCCTGTAAGACACTCTGTCCTACAGGAAAATAAATTATCTATTGTTAACCCCTTAATCCCTGCTAGTCTCTACCAAAACTACTTCCAGATGCATCTTAAAAAGAAATCAAAAATCACTGCATTAAGCAGCTGCCCGTCTGAAAACTATATTTTTAATTGCAGATTTACAGTTTGTTTTTCTGTGCATGCACTCTGGGTTTTTTTTCAGTGCAAAGGAACAGTTAACAGACAGAATGTGTATGATCCCTCTTCCTCACCCACCCCAACTCAGTCTGAGCAACGGGCTTTGCCTGTGGGTTGGAAGTTTCTTGGATGACACCTGGTAAAACCCAGGTAAGATTTTTGGAAGTATATGGATGGTATTTATAAATAATTACAACTGTAGACACACAGGATTCATCATTGGAGCCACAGTTAAAACAACTGGGATGTCACTAGCAGGGAGGAAGGGACGTATTCCTGAGGTGGCATTTAAAGTCATTTCTGAGTAATAAAGCTCTAGATAACGGTGGTTTTGCCTGTCCACATTTGGTTTTATTTCATCTTTTTGTTAAAGCCAAAAAAATAAAAAGCATTTAATATTTCCTAATATGAAAATAGAAGGGAAACCTAGAAGGGAAGTGATGCGTGACAGAGCTTTGATGGACACGTGGGTTTGCAGGTGCTTGAGCTCTTCCATCCATCACAACCATTTTGGTCTTTTTTAAAAAAACCACATTTTCTGGGCTAAGAAACGGGATGCTGAGAGAAGGACTGAGCTGAAACAGCTTTCTCATCCTGGCTCTTTATTTGATCTTCAGATGAAATTAAATATTGAATTGCACCATCCTTTCTAGAAACTGCAGAAAATCCGCACATATTTGGATCATGAAATTTGAGTCACTCTGTTGCCTCAGACTGCTTTTTCATTCTCTGCTTTACTCTTGCTGTGTCCTGAATGTCTTTTTGATTTTATTTCTTAAGAATTGGACTTAGCTGTGCAAAGCTGTCCGAATAGCAGCACTGCTGTAAGCCCATGATAAAAAGACAGCTAAAATGTGTCAAGCAAGCTGATGCTGGTAGATGTTACACACATCTTGGAGTGTCTAAAAAAATGTTTAAAAAAAAAATCATTCTGTGCAAGCATGTTTCTACTGCAGATATTTCAGAATTTCTTTAAGAGACCAAATGCAATAAATAAAAGCTGTGTTTTGTCTTTTGTCACTCCACCTACTTTGCAAACTACCTTGAACTCATTATTTTGCCCAGTGTCAAGCTGGCTCTGACTCCCAAAGCTGCCACAAAATGGTTTCAGCCCATATCCTCTGTCCTTTCCAAGTTCTCATTGTTCCATACAAGTTTACTTGCTCTTGCAGGGCTTTGATGAGATCAGTGTTTGCAAAGAACTCTAGGACAGCTGAGTTGAATTTGCAAGAGGTAAATTGTGGGTGCTGTTTACATTGCTGACCTCTGGGAAGATCATTTAGAAGTGTGGAATTTTGGGTTGCGGTTTTCTGTATGTTGTATTCTTGGAAAATAAACAATGCTATTGCTTATCTGCTTTTCTCAGTCTGAGCACTTCAGAAATCTGCCTTTGGTGGTTAACTCCCCCGAGCTCTGTTCCTACTACCTACCTCACATGGACATGAGAATGGATCAGGTTTGACATATCTGGCTCTTCCAGATTTAGAGCACTGAAAGAAAACTGTCATGCTGCATTTGACAACTCTTTGTCTGCATATGCCGTGATCCCCCAAGGCTTCTATCTCCAGTGAACAGTCTGACACCCTGTCACTTATTTTCCCAGATTTATTTCAAGAACCTCAAGTGCCTTTCTGCCAGGTAATTTCTTCCATTATCTACAGACTGCTAAGCAGATTGCCCTGGACATCTTTAACACACAACAATCTGGCCCCAGTCCCACCTCACTTCATCCCACAGAGTAATCACCACCCTCCTCTGCAACCTCATGTTCTCTGGATTTGTGAAGGTGAAGAATGTGTATCTTGGAGACCCTCAACTTGGTAGGTCCATGAGTCACTGCACCTGTCAAAAGAGCAGGCAACTGCCATCAAAGTCATGGCTCAGACTGGGAAAAGACCCTTCACAAGGTGAGTCAAATGTAGCATTTACATAGCTGCTCTGAGGGAGCCACAGAAAGGGCTACAGGAGCAGTGTGTTACCATTCAACCTCCTCACCGTACTACAGAGAATGCCAAAATTGCCTTCTGTGCTTCATTTTAGCTTCCAAAAGCTCTTGCCAAGCACAGAATGAGAGCAAAGGGTTTGTGCCGGCATCCATTTTGAGAAAGTTAATTGGAGGACAGCATGGGAGCCAGAGACCTTGTGAGAGCTGCTTTCACTAGGCCAGAGCTTCCTAGGTTCCCAAAAATGCTCGTGTATCGCAGCCCACAGGAGCTGATCCAGATGCTCTGGGGTAGTTAACCAATGTGTAGCAACTGCAGTAAGAGCAGATGTGTGCTGTAAGCTACACCTGATTCAACATGATGAGCACAGACATACTGTACAGCTGATGCACAGATAACACAGGTTTAATTATCCACAGTTTGATTATCCGGTGTTGACATGGTTTTTATGACTAAGTCACCCTTGAGACACTTGGAATCTGGAAATCGCAACTACAGATAAAAATTTCCTTGCAGCTACATAAAGTCACAGTACTTTTCTGACAAATTTTGGCTGAGAGTTTTGAGCATTTTTAACTTATCTGGTTTGCAGTGTATTTTACAAGGAGTGAAGTCTTAAGGCATAAATCATTGACTTAAAGGAAAACAACTGTGTAACAATATTACAAGATATACGGAACAGGATGCACTTGGGTTCCAGTTTCTGTTCATTGGCTCACCAGAGACAAGGATCATAAATCAAAAAAAGAGAATGGAAATCAAAGAAAAGTAACAGGAAGTGTCAAAATGAAAACCTGGCAGAAATTATCAATAGGAAGAAAAAAAAAGGAAAGACTCCAGATGTTTTTTTTAAAAAATAAAAACCTGGGAAAGACTCAGTGAACAAAAGATCTACAAGCAGAAAAGAAAAAATGATAGCTTGGGTGGGAGCTTCTTTTTCTTTCACACATACAAGCCAGGTCTATTAAGGCAAGAAAATATGTATCTATTAAGAAGATGAGGGAGGTGATGAGGGAAAAAACCATATAAACACCACCTCTCCTCCTTTCTTCCCACGAAGCACAGCTCTGGAAATTGTGATCCTAGAAATATTTCAATCGGGCTTACAATTCAAAAGGTTCATTAAATCCAGGATTATTACCACGAGAGAACTTGATCAGAGCAGCCAGGCTGTAAAGTTTAAAGGGCTCCTTATTCACACATACCTACAGGCTGCAGCACTCACAGTCACACGCCAGGAGCGTGTGAATCCCAGCCCTGTCAGCACCAAGCTCTTTCCTCTGGGGCCATCTGCTGGCTTTCCTGCAGATGCTTCCCAGGACCTTTCTGGGACCATGACTGCTTTATCAGGTGCATCAAAGGTGAGCAGTGAGGAGCCATTCAGCATGATTTCTCAGGGATCTGCAATCCAAGCTGTGCTGGAAACTGCATCTTTCTTTCCCACATGCCACCACAGCTCCCATTGCTGGTAAACATTGTACAATCCATCTTCTGGAGACTTTAAAAAAAGAAAATCCAGACCCACTTCCAATACTTCCTTCACACAGATGTTCTTCTTCCTTCCCTATGTGTGTGCCATATTTAAATGGTTCTAAATTTTAATAATTTTGGGGGTATGGCACACTAAACCTTTCCTCTGACAACTCCAGCCAACATTAATAAATTTGCCTAATACTTTCAAACAAAACTGTGAAAGAGGAAATCAAGTAGAACACTGACATTTAGAAAGAAAAAGTCATTAACTGATCCATGTTTAATCTCTCTAAGAATCAAACTCAGTCAATAGACTACTGACTCAAGAATACATTACATTTTTATTTGTACATGATCATTTCAAGATAATTTTACCAACTGGCATATATTTGTATCATGCTGCTACTAAACTACAGTGTATTACTGTAAATTTCTTTTCAAGTTCCTTAACTCAGGAATGGCTGGATGCTTAAGGCTATCATTAAAAAAAACCCCCAACAAAATACCAAACACAAACAACCTACCCACACTGCCCCAAGCAAATCAAACACCTTTCTCCCTCTACCCCCCAGCATATTTTACAAGTTTTATGATTGTTTGAACAATATTCATGAACCGTACTGTAACATGAAGAAACTTTCAATTCTAACACATTCCATACAAAAATAAATTCATGTTTTAAGGAACAAAAATATCCCCTATTATTAACAGAAAATGTATGCTGACCCACCACTAGCAATTTGCATCTGAAAGGCTTATTACATTTCAGACTGGAGAGACAGACTGATATGCTTTCCAGTTTAAAAGCTCCAGTTGCTATAATTCAAAATTACATAGCTGGGCTATATTTTGTTTACATTTTGTTTACGCATTCAGCTTCCTGTACCAGGTTTCTCTACGTAGCTCTGTTGCACTGCAGCCACATGTACTCAGATACAAGGGAACAGGAAAGCCACTTGCTATATACACTGGATCAGGTTGCATGCAGTTACATGTGAAAGTGCACTGTAAAGTTACAATCCATCTGAGCAAAGACTTCTAAAATGAAAATGATGATTTCCTGTACATTGTTAAAGCATCCACTGCTTTGAGAAGAAAAGATGAAGAATATGCTTCTTTAGAGATAAAGAAGATCATGATAATGATCTGTTAGAAATCCTTAGCAATGCAGACATCAAAAGTAATTCTAGTCTGTTTATGCATTAGTTATTTTCTTGAATAATGCTTAAAAGCTTTTTGATTATTTCATAATCTTAGAGCTGTTTGGGCTCAGAATAACCTCAAATTTAAGACAAATCAGAAAGGCCACAGACTACAAAACAGAATTCTTTGGTATTTTTGGCATTCTACTGCACTGCAATGATACTTAAACCTCAATATTAAGTCTTGCAAATCTGTACTGCAAAGATGCTGGAGTCCTTAACAAAACAAGCCCTTTTTTATCTGCTGGCTGGTTGTGTAACATATAAATTAACCCAGTCAAGCTAACAAAACCCAGGGCTTCTCCACAGCCTGCAGCCAATGAAAAATCCCCTCGAGTGACATACCCCAAGACAGTCCTGGAGCAGTGGGAAGTAACATCTGGGAGAGCATCTGACCAAAGACCAAGAATGAGGTCTTCATGGTCCTCAGTTGCTTCTTCATCTGGAATGCCTGAAGGGTCACTCTCTATAGACTTCACATTATCCTTTTTCTTCTTCTTCTTCCCCTCTTTTTGCTTCTGAATTTTGTCCTTGAATATGTCACGATGTTTGGGTTCTTGTGGACCACAGAAGAGTTTGTCTTTGCTTAGATGCAGCAAGTCATCTTCTGTGGGGATGCAAATCATGGCATGTAATTCAGGGTTCCCCTTTCTCAAGAGTGACAAGTTGACCCAGACGAGAGCCCTTGGGTAGCACATCAAGATTGGCAAAAAAACATCTTCAGTCATTTCCTTCTGTCCCAGTCGAGAAATAAGGCGGATTCGCCGATCCTTCCCAGCAGTGGGATAACACCAGGCTGATAACTGCATTAGTAGTTTCTCACTCCTATTAAAATTTTTCAAAAATAAACACCACAGATAGTTATCAACAAGCAGTACAACAGAAATCCAGCACCCCACATATTCGCAAGAGCACAATTCTAAAAAGCCCTGGGGCTTTCTGTAACCTTCCAAACTGGTACTTGTATCACTCTAAGCATAAAAACATCGGTGAGTGGAATTCATGAGTCTTCCTCAGAAGGAAGGAGACATTACTTGTTAAAACCCCCAAAGCTTGTGAAAACCACAAACACTCTAAAATCTCCAGTGACACTAATGCAGTCCAGAACTTCCAATGTTTTCTTCCCCTGGTAACCACACAAAAATGAAAGACCTGTGTTCAGGCACTTTCCAATACTGTTGCTGCCCTCATGCGTTGCATTGGAACGCAGGGGATTCTGTACTTCCTAGAGACCTTGTTAAGGAGTGCAAGAACCACCTGTGGTGATGTATTAGAGAAGAGAATGCAAGATGATTTTCACAGCAACAGTCTTTAAGTCACAAATATGAGCCTCTAAAAGCTCCCTTGACTTAGAAGGAGATAGAACACACCAACTCTAAGAACAAAGAGAACTCTAAGAACTCGAGTGTTAAATTTAAGATAATTTAAGGAGTTTTCTTTATGTAGTCACCAAGTTTGCTAGAGAAAAGCAGAAGGACTTCCACTCAATGGCAGATTCTGATTCATGACAGAACTATTTAATCTTACTGTATTTAGATCAAATAATTCTCTCATCTTAGTAATCAAGGCTGAGCTCTTCCTTTCCCCAACTCAATAAACACCAATAAAGAAATAAAATATGTATATAATTTTGACATACCTGAGAACAACAAAGTCACTTGTCTTAGTGTCATCTCTCTCACCAAAATCTTGGATGCTCGTACCATCCTCTGTCTTTAGGGCACCTTCAGAACTTGTTATTTCCATGGTCTCCTCTACCTCACCAGTCTTAGGGGAAGCTTCTCTGACCACTTCTGCTTTGGGGTCACAAAGGGTCTGCCCTTCGGTTGTGCAGCACTCAGGATGTGCAGAAGAAGGACATAAAAATCCTCCTGAAGCTTTCATTCTTCCTTCCCAGTTCTTTGTCAGCTGCCCCCAAGGACAGATGAAAGGAGACAGAGTGCCCAGCTTGACATAATTTGCCCTTTTTGCAGGTGGACGTCTAAATGATAAATCAAGTAAGTAGGTAAGAATATTTTCAAAATCAAGTATTTAAAACAGAAGGGAATGCACAGTTAACTTTCTAATCTCGTTGAACAAGAATTTTAAAATTACAGTCTAGAAAACGATGCTGTACTTCTGTCAACTATATCCTTACAGCCATGCTGGAAACATCTACCTGCTGTGACTGACACCAGCACCACCTTTTCCTCTGAACTTCTCCTACTTGCCCCTCCTACTTGGAAGGGGAACCGACACTAGTTGGTGCAGAGGACACTTCCAGCTACTCCAAACTCATGGTTAAGAGTTCTGTTTGTTGGAGTAAAAATGAAGGCAAACTTCAGAATACCTGATATTTAAAATTAGACACTGAAATTTACCTCTTTATTCTTTATTTACTTTATTCTTTAACACTTGGTACATACTTTGACATACTCCTTTGCATTCTTTTACCTCCTCCCCCATTTGCTGCTTAAGAATCTCAAAATAGTTTTGTTTATTTTATTGCTACGCAGCCTTGTCACAGCTCTATAATTAAGCATGTCTCTGGGAATAGAAGGGTTTAATTTATATGCCCTGTTTAGCAGAGTTAAATATATCTAGGATTCCTTCCCTTTTTATAATACTAAGATTTAAAACACTAATGAAAGACCTCAATAAAGTCCAAGTCCAAATGAACACAACAACAGATAATTAAGGGAATATTTTAAGCAGTATTCATTTTTGTCATTCTTGCTGACAATTTTCAAGTTAATGTTACCGTTTGAATTTTTCAAGAAGACTGGTTTCCAGTTCTTTGGCAAACTGCATTCCTGCCTGGCAGTCTGGGAAATCATTTGGAGTGTGAGGTGTTCTTTGGTATTCAGAATGCTTTAATGCCTCTTGCAAGCCACCGACTCGTACACCTCGATATATCTGTTATAAAAACCAAACGCCCAAAAAGCAATGTTTGAACCAATTCCAGGCTCCTAGCTGAAACAAAACATTAATGCCCAGAGGGTACTTCCTTAGAAAATTGCAAGTCTAACACTTTAGCTTTAAAAAATAAACTTAAGCATGGTTTCTACAGTTCTAGGTGCTAATTTTAACAAAAAAGTTAGTCATGCTCTGTATTCTGCAAAACTATCAACAAAACTGAAGAGAATTTCACAGGTTCTGATCTTGTACATTGCCAGGAATGTTGTATTACTTTGACAGCCACTGCCCAATGTATTTTAACCATACAATCGGTATCACTGCAACTAAATTGCCTGCACATTCAAAAGGGTAACTTTAACTGCAGAAAGACATTAAAACTGCCACCTAAACACTCAAAGCAGGATAGTTCAAACAGCACCAAAGGAGTATTTAAGCTTAACTTAAACTTTGTATCATGCTCTCTCCCAAATCAGAGGCAACCAATTTGGTGTGTATAGCCAGGCTGGAAATTGGTTAGCAGCAGGCACCAAATTACTTCTCTTTAGAGGCATATGCTTGTAGAAACACAGAGAGGTATAGCTGCAGTTTTCCCTCCTGACTCTCCACTGTTTTGCTGTTTTTACACTGCCATGTGGGCATAGCTGTACCCAACAGAAGACATGAAAAGCTATTGTTTAAGTTTCAAGACCAAGCTTCTCTTATGAACCGGTTCATACGCCATTTTTTAAAGTGAAATTTTGACCCTGTAATTGGGAATTGGTTATACAATGTGAAGTACAATCTCTAAAATCGATTAATTTAAACTAAATTATATAAATTATTGAATTTACTTGCAATTTGCCATCAAAGTCACTTACAAAAGGAATCCAGAAAGCCATGCCCCAGCCCTTTGGGAGATAGATATCCCAGCCACTCCCCCATCCTGGTCGATCTTCTCCAGCCATTTTCCCTGGCTGCTGCACCAACAGTATGGGAATCTTAGATTCACAAGGACCCAAATCAAGGTGTGATCCAGGTACCAGTAACTGAGCTCTCATATGGTTTAAATCCTGAGAAGGAGGAGACATTTCCCATAAGTTAATAACCATTCTTCTTCCCGCTTCCAGATACCCTTCCAAGATACAGAGAGAAGGTGAGTTTACAGCTAGGAAAAATATAGTAAAATACACTGTATATTTGAGCAGAATTTCATCAAGGCTTGAAAAATGATTTTAGAAAAGAGTATTAAGCACCCTTTTTCTCCCCTTCTTACTTCCATAGTCCTTGATAAAGAGCAGGTACAAGGTACAATGTAGATGAAGGAGGAAAAACAAGTTTTGCAACTTTGTATTTATAGATTTGTGCACAAGACTAGATTGAACAGGTGCTTTCAGTCTGTCAATACATGGAGCAAATATGAACTATGTTCAAGGAGATGGAAGATTTGGTCATCAAACAGTTTCACATAAAGCATGCTGGCACCAAGGTTTTGTCAATCACCAGCTGTTATATTCCATTGTAACACATTAAGAATACATTTATGAAAAAAATAAACCATCAGACTCCCTCTGTTTTATCAGGTAAGCATTAAATTTCATGACAGCATGAAGAACACTGTCATATACAAAAAGATTATTCAGATAACTGTCATGTGCTAGTGTAATGTTTTCTAAATACTCTGCTTTTTTACACTATGTCAGACAGTTTGAAAGAGCACAAAATTAATTTTCAGAAAGAGAATATTTAGAAAGATGTCTCTGCCACACAAACGTTTACTCTTTCTGATTACAACGGTGCCAAAAGCTTATCACCTCTCGGGAGTAAATCACCTTTATCTGTGCACTTTATGGGCTGCCCTCTATTGTCAATGACAATGCCAAGATAGGAGATTTCAAACCCACAACAGCAAATTTGAAGTTCTCTACAAATCTCAAGTTATTGCCCAGCACACCCACAGCATAGTGTGCTGCAGTCAGAAACACAGGATTTCTTTCCTTCCAACTTCCACAGTTCTTTTGTCAGAAGAATCACCCTGACTACAGCTAAAGGCCAAAGCCTTCCTGCGTCACTCTTTTCTGCTGCACGAGTCAAGGTGATGTATGAAAATCCAATTCCAAACCCTTCTGTTATATAAACCTACAACTATAGTCCTGTAGACAATCCAATAAAGCTTTCTTTTAATTGAATCACAGTCAATGGCTGTGCAAGAACATTATGCAAAGGCTACAAAAAACCACTTCAAAGTCAGCAGCTGGATACTACGACATTAAGAAAGCTATTGATTAATCTTAGATTTATACAAGTTTCAAGAGTCTCTTTCTACGGACTCTATGAACCATTAGCCATTTCCTCCATGGCAATCCACCTATTTAGTTACCTGCTCTGAGATTTTATTTTCAGTGACGTTCTTACAGATGTCATGGTCCCAGATAAAGCTGTGAGCACAGTCTACGGGTACACCCTTCAGGTACAGCTGCCTAACTTTATCATTATCTACAAAAGAAAAGAACCTTTAAACAAAATTCCAACAATTTTTGTGGTTTAATTACCACATTACCAAAGCCACTTCCATATCATAAGTATAACAAGCAGACAACCAAGAAAAGACTATTAAAAGCTTAACAAGCATCACTGCTTCTGGAATATCTTACTATCACATGTTTTTCCAAATACAAAACATGAAATAAACTGCTAGGGTTAGAAAGACTAACCTGGTATTTTCTCACCAGCGTTTCTTATTAGCAAAAGACACGACCATTGGCGATGTAAATTAGATCTTTACATACCACCTTTAATATTCTGGAATCTGGCCATTCTGGCAGAGTTCGAAGCTGAACAAATTTGGTGAAAATCAGAAAGAGCAACATTACAAAGCCTGAAATAAAGTCTGCCTAAGTAAACTTGTAAGAGAAGCAAGGGTTACCTTAAAGAAATGTACATACAGGAAATATTTGTATGGCTATGACTAGCATGCAACTACTTATTTAGTACTAGTTTCCTGCTCTGGATCTTTTCAGGCTGTGTGCTTCAAGGAAGGGACTATTCCTGCTTATGTCTGCACAAATCAACAGCTGTGTATATTACTGAAGATAAACAACACCTGTAGCTTTAAAATTGATTGCTGAAGTATTAAATAACCCATCTCTTCTTCAATTTTACAATCTAAGCAAAGCAAAGAAAAGGTAGGTACCTACCTTTAGTGATCTAAGGATTAACAGCCTTCACTGTAAAGTACAGTATGTAGCAAATGCTGATCCATATTTTAAGTAAAATAACTCTTATCAAGGAACAATACAATGAACCTATTAATAGTTCTGTGATTAAAAACTTTGAGGGATTGCTTCTCATTTCATCATTGACAAGGTCTTATACATTAAAGGAACATAACATGTAAGGGGTTGTTTTGTTTTTTAAAATTATTTAAGTCTTTTAAAAAAAGGTTCTGCTGATTTTTCCAGGTAACGTAAACAAAGACTCAAAGATAGAAGATTCAGATTATTCAGTGGTGCTAACAATACCTAGCAATAGGTACTGCCAAACATAACTCCAATAATTATTTATTTTAAATCCATGGTCTTTAAGATGCACTCATTACTAAAAGCTGCAAAATCCTTTGCAAGAAATATTAACTACGGAAAGACTTGTGACAGTTTGATGATGTTACTGGTATTTGCCATGCATTCTTGCTCATGAATTAGATTTATGTGAGGAGAAGAAATGCAAAAGAAATTATCAGATTATGGTGGCATTCTTTCAAAGTAAGAACAATAAAACTAGAAAGGGAATCCTTGCCTATTAAGCAGAAGAATTCCTTCTCTGACCAAAAATTAAGAACAGGGAACTGAGCAAGAACCTAAGAGAGCTCAACACTCCTATGGGCAAAGCACATTCTGTCTGGAGACAAAGCAAATATTAATGCCTCAAAAGAAGGAGAAAAAGAGCAACAAAACTGCATCCGGTGGTGGCAGGCAATTCCCTCCTGACTCTTACAGATAACCAAGGGGGAAGGGCACATAATTACAAGTATAAGGTAAGGAAAGTACCTTTTCCATCTTCTGTACAGAAAGCATTTGTGAACACCAGAATCTCTTTATGTTAAATTATTTAAACATGTTCTAGTTCCTTCAACTGCAAATTATTCACTGCAACTTTCTCTGCTTTTTTTAACACTTCTTTCTATTACCACAGTTCAGGCAGCCTATCCTTGTCATATTCTCAGAGTTCTTTGCAATTCCTATATTCTGTTAAGGCATGAATATTTGTTTCCCCACTGTAGAAAGACCTTTTAAGTAAGTCTCTTTTCATCACCACCACCCATCCAATATCCTCCCTATTAGCCTAAAATACTCTTCTCTAACTTGGTACATTCCTTCTCTTTGATCCTCACTGAACCTGGAGAATTAATTCTTTCTACTAAGCATACTATAAATTCAAATCATAATCCCAAATCCTCACACCAGTTCTTCTTACCTCTCTCCTGTTTTCTTCAGTCCACATTTTAAGACTTCTGGGGAAATAACCTTACTGATGAATAGGTTACTGATAATAGTGAAAGTAAGATGTTAGGGCTAGTATAGGAAATAGGAAGCTGCATTACTAAGCACATGAAGCTCATTAACAATCTACTTCTGCTGGTGTCAGTGGTTGGTGCTTAGATGATAGAGGCAGACAGAGGAAGGCTTTGTTCCATTTCAAGCTATCGATCTGATTTGTGTAGTTGATTATCTGTCTTAGAAGACAGGCCTAAGAGTTCTATCTGAAAATTTTCCTTCCTCCCTTTTGCAAAAAAGATAAAAGCAAAAAAATATAAACAACTTCCAGGGAGCAGTTTGAGAGCCCCATGTATGCAGGGAGGGTGTGTATCAGGACAACTGGGGACAGATACCTAAACCTCTGCAAGAGGTGTGTTAACAGGCATGGACCCAGGCTCTGTGTCCGCAGAAGGAACTTCAGCATACTCCATGTCTAGTGTTTTTTAAGGCAGTGGAATTTAACAATATATCAAAATGTGAGAAGAGTACTTTAAACTAGAGAAAAGAACAGTACTAATCTGCAGTCATGTGAGAACTGACTGCTTACTGGGAGTCTTGACTCCAGCCTGAAGAAATAATGACAGTTGATTTGATTAAATCTGATCAGCCTGTGCTCATAACACACAGCTTGCACACATGCATAAGCATTGAAAAGATAAAGTAACTGGGAGAGACTGAAATACATTTGATTTGTTAGTGTGTTACTCACATGGAAAAACTACACAGGCATATCTCAGAACAGCATTTTAGAAAAAAAAGCAGTATGAACAGATGTGTACCACTCCACAGACTGCATGTATGACAATCCCCAAGCAAAGGTGATGGCCATAACTTACCTAAACTATTCACTCATTTGACAAACAATGGATCCTTAAATTAGTAAAGTTTATCTAAGAAAATCAGTTGGCTCTTATACAATACTGAAGAACAAGAGAAGCTAAAATACATACGGAATCTGTGTGCCATTTCAATCTTATAATACTAATCCTAAAAGTATTTCAATGTCCAAGAAGCAAAAAAGGGGAAAAAAGTGTGGAATAGACCAATGGTTCCCTTTTATTGCTACATAAACAAGATGTGATTAACAAAAATAAATTACTATTAACATTTTTTAATAGAGGTCAGCTCACAATATTATTACATCTAAGTAAGGTTACAACACAATCAAGGCTCAGAAAGTTTATGTAATTCTAAGGGTCATAAAAGGATTTTTGTTTTTCTTCTCAGAAGGGGGAAATTAATAGTACTAAAATGGAATTACAGATCTTAGAGAAGCCTTTTTTTGGGGCAAGTTCTACTGGAAGGTATTGTCCGTCTTCTTTCATCCTTCTGCCTACTCAACTTTTTCAGTTGCATGTAACAGTAAGCTATTCAGCAGAACCTAAATTAGAGGGTATTATGCCATTTACCTTTCCTTGCTAGCTGAACAAGGACCTCCTCCTTCTCCTAAATAAAAGTCAGAGAGGACAGAAGCAGTTTTAAGTTCATGATGAAAAAAAAAACCTCAGGAAAAAACCAAAAAGCAACACCAGCTTTTCTGAATATTTGTGGTATGGAAGATATTTTTCAAGTGAAGGATAACCCCAGGTAAAAAGATCTTGAAGATGGGTATTTCTACCCAGCCAAAGGAAAAAATGCATGGGTGCTCCTGACTCCCTACCTTACACCATTATGTCTTTACCATGGCCATCCTTCCTGAGTGAGAGAAACTACTACGAGACATTTAAAATACCTAGGTGCCTTCTGTTGATCTTGCCTTCTTGAACACATCCTAACAGACATGACAAGCAGAATGAAAGGCACCCAATTACTTTCTGTAGTTGCTAACTCCTCTACCAGCTCAAACCAGTGTCTGTAAACAAGGGCTACATAGCTCACCTTACTTCTCAGCAGGAAGGAACCAAAGTAGAGGTCATGTATGCTGCAGCATTTCCAACAGGAACACTAATGATGAGAAAGTTAACTGAGCAGAACTAATTAACAGAAAGGCTGTTCTAGATACAGAGGGTAGAATAGGAAGGTGTAAGAAAATGAAAATAGCAGAATTGTGCAAAGAGACAGTAACTGAACTAGGTGTTCAACCTGACTTACGTGGTGTGTAAGACTAGATTATTCTAGTGTCTTGCAAACAGACCACCATGGAAATTCAGTGTTTTCAAGTCTCTGGAACTTTCAACTTGTCCTATTTGCTACTGCTTGCTAGCTAGCTATCACATTTCTCCTATTAGGTGAGGCAGCCTGTCTCCAGTCAACCTAATTGGGAACGCCTACATAGCACACAAGCCCTATGTATACTGTACATATCCTTGCACATTTTAGAGGACATTCACATCCATCTGAATTTGAATTTTGCACTGGAACATTGTGTAAGCCAACACTGAAATGAAAATTTCAGAAGTTATGCTTGCATCATTCATTTTGTATCATAACCAGCATCTTGGCCATCTGAAATACTAATCCTGCAAAGGTAGTGATTTTTTTGCAGTGGAATTGCAACTTTCAACATCGTAGGCCTATAAATCAGAAATAGCAGATATCTTCTTGGAGAGATAAACAGCATCAGGAAGACTAAACACCAAACAGATCCTTACTATGAAGCTTTTAGCACCTGGTTGGCCTTGCCAGGATTCGAACCTGGATCATCTGTATGGTCAGACAGAGGCTTCCACTGAGCACAAGACCAGCTTTGGTGCATGTCCCTCCCTCACAATTGCTGTTCTAAAACCTATGCTGTTCTAAAACATATGCAACCTTCCAAGCTGTTTCTCTTCTGCCAGGGGCTCTGGAAATGGGAACTATTTTTAACCAAAACCTAGAGGAAAACAGCAAGAGACAATCCATAGTAGATGACAGTAAATGGAAACAAAAGCGTAGAGAGAAACGGAATCCCTTCATAATATAGGCAAGGGGTTTTACCTTGGTATTTTTCAAAGTCTGGCATGGTTTTTGTCTTCTTTTTTGGCAAATTGACTCGAGGATCTCCAACAGTAAGGCCCAGTATTGTACCTGGTGGCATATCTGATGGTGAGCTCATCCCTTTAAAAACATACAGATGAACATTGCCATGAAACCACCAATTAAGTTGTGATCTTTCTGTACTAGTATTTTGTGTGGTTTTGCTTGCAGGGATACGACACCGCTGTAAGCCAGTGAAGCAATCCAGAATACTCTATTTAACATGTTTTGAAAACTCACCAATGCTTGTTAAATGCCCAACCCAATAACAAAAAAATCAACAACAGGAGTGCAAGACTTGGTTTGCAATTACATTTACATTTAGCATCAATGTGAGGTCACTACAACAGACTTGATTCATCCTCTGCATTTGACAAATTTCAAAGAACAACCAACTTTTGTTTTACATGGGTCTTCAAAAGAAAGGAAATTTGGAAGTGTTTTGTAGAAGTTTTACCTCATCTCTGCTTAACTGCCTCACATTGGATAGACAGCTTGAGTACAGTGTGAGATCTACCAAAGTCATTTCCTTACCTGTTTCAGTGCTAGAAAATAAGATGTTGTTAACTTTATGATACTTTACAATTCAGCCAAATACACAACTGTTAATTTAGAAACAAATGTATATAAACAAAGTATAATACTTTCACTTTGGATTGGAGGCTACCATTTTACCTGTTGAGGTATTGTACAACTTACTGTCTTAATTTGAAGTGTATGGTGGGAGAGAGTGAGAGCATACATCAGACTGTATATCCCTTCAGCAATCTCAAATCTAAGTTCATGAAGATAACAAAGAAGATTCGGTTTATCTGTTAAGAGTTTGAACTACACAGAGGATTTAAATTCCCTTAAAAACTCCAGTGTAACATTTTTCAATTCTTTGCCATACCCTGGCAAGTATCTAAGCATATTCTCAAAGGCATCACTCTCTTGATCATGCAAAAAATAAGCATGTCCAAACTGAAGTCAACTTTATTAGCATGCCAGTTTTGACCACTAGATTTTAAGTTTCCCCCCTTTCTACCCACAGTACCCACGTGCCCAAATACCTTCCAATAGCTCAAAGATAGCACTTTGACATTGATGAAGAGATACTTTTTCAGAGTCCTTGCAGTTTTCTACCCACCAGTTATTCAGTTGTGTCTCAGAATCTGCCATCTCCTGAAAAACAACATATCTAATTAAAATTAAAAGGTTATTCATTATTTTCTTTTAGTATGAATTCACTCTCAGTTTGCCTTAACCACTATAGTCACTTTCTTCCTCTTCAAGTCTTAAACCAAAATATTTTTTTCCTGATGAAGTATAGTCCTATACTTTTCAATAATCCCTAATAAGCTGTTCAATTTAACCTGTGTTCCAGAAATAAATCAAGCAACCAACAATGCTTCCTACTTTTATCATTAACTATTTCTCACAGAAAGCCAGAGATTTCATGGCCTCATCATATTTGCTTCAAGAGACAAAAAAACCCCCATTAAAACCACAGTGATGCTCTATGCCAAGAAGTGGACAAAAACCCTAAATCCTGGAGAAACTGCGGACTTGATTGAAAACACGTAAGTTTTCTGTAGCTTACACGTCTTGCTCCCTAGTTCTAGGTGCTCTAGCTCATTGCTTGAGAAACAGGATCTATGGTTTGTCACAGAGAATATGAATTATTCTGGACCTCTCAGCAGAAACTACACTTGCTCAACAGCACCACTGTTTTTATTTTCTTCCTATTCCCACGTAAAATCCAGGCGGGAGTTCTTCCTGAAATCAGTGTTAGTTAAGAGGCTCAATACAGAGAAGCCATCAGAGTAATAGATAGGTAAGCCTTTATGAAAAGTAAGGCTAGATAATTTATGGGTCTTTCTAGCAAAAAACAAGCTTGCACATTCTAAGAACACTACCAAAATTACACTAACATCCAAAGTGCCAATTTCCTTACTGTTTGGACAGAAGCTGCTTTCAGGGTCTCTGTAAGGACGGAGTGTGATAACGGGCCGATCAGCCGGTACCTGAGAATCTCCATGCTTCTGTCACTGAAACAGGAAAGTTTCAGGTGAATGTACAGTTGTACAACACATTTTTCCCACTACTGTTAAGCCAGAATGCAGCTGTGTTATGTGGTTATGGGCTACAGTTTCTGATTCTGTTGTGAACAAACCTGATTGCAATGCCAGTAGTCTGTGAGATCCAAGAGTAGGACTGGAATGGATCTCTAGTGCCATCACCAATTATTTTTTTCACAGGCACAGCTTTTTCTCCTTCTTTATCCTCCTTCTTTCTTTTATTGCCAAGGCTCATAACAACTTCCACTTGTTTTTCCTCTTGAACTGATGTCATAACAGGCTCAGTAACACGTATTTCTTCAGGCTCTGTACACTGAAAAATTGCTTTTAACTCCCTCAGTATGTCCTTAAGAAAAATGAAGTTTGGATTAGGATGATATGCAGTGCATGCAAACCTTAAGTACACTTTTTAAAATTATACTCCATTATTTAATTTTCCTATATGGATTTCAAGGAATAAAACTTAATTCTGCTGAAGTCAAAGGCCTGCTAAGAAAAGCTGAAAGTAATATTGAAAGTTGCTAAGAATTTTTTCTCTTGCAAATTAACATAAGAAAAATTGCCTGTGCACAACATTTTACTTTTTTTCATTTTTGTAAAGCTAATAGCTAAGTATCAGATTATAACTATCTGTGATGATACTGAACTTAGCCTGTTGGGGGTGCCAATGGAAAGGATATGAACCAAGCAACATCATACTGCACATATATCCTGAAGCAAGTGACACTACAAAACTTTTCAGAAGCTCAAACACTGAACACCTCAGCAGCATGCACTTTCTGTACAAGCTTTATAAAAACAAATTGCAGAACATAAATATTGTTAGACTGGAAATAGTCTTCCAACTTTTAATTCCATGTATTATACCCAGTTCTTCCCAACTTTTCAGGTGACCTCTTCAGCATTAATAATACACAATACATAAAGAAATAAGAGTTCAACTGTATAGGAGAAAGCACCTGCTTGAGAGCTGGATGCACCCAGATCCACAACTGTCTGTTTTCAGACCCATCCCTGGGTTTCCAAATAAATGTAACAGGACCAAGCATATCCTCAGGATAGCGGTCTGCTCGGTAAAGATTCAGGGAACCCTCGAACCTTCCAGACAGACAAGAAGCCTCTTGAAATGTCAATCCTAAAAAAGAAGATACTTATTGAAGAACAAAATAATATGTTGTTTAGTAAACAAAGTAAAATTGAAATTCAGTCTGGCTGCTGGGTGGCTAATGTTGCACCATAATTACCTTATTAATAAGCAACTGAAATAAGAATGTCTAGTCCTACTATCATGTTTCTTAATTACGTTTTTCACCCAAATCACAACTCAGTATCAACTCTGTTACTACTATTGAGACTGATACATTACAAAAAAAGGAAAAGGATGGGTCATCCTTTAGTCTGTTCAGAATCTTTATTTGAACTACGTAAATTTTACCTGTGTCAATGCTACATATTCGAGCAAGTTGCTTCAGCAGTTCATTCTCTTTACCCTTCAACTCCAGGCAACAATAATATGATAAGTCCTGAAACAACAGGATAGTGGCAAAGTGAGAATAACTCTTTAAAGTGAGCCTAGAAAAAAAGGACCAGACAGGGCTTCACAATTTACACTTAAGTAGTAATTTTTCATTCTCTAAAACCTGCCAAAGTGAAATGAGTTTCTTTTTAACTTAAAATTAATAGCTGTAGGAGAGCAGTGAGGCATTTCTCATTTGAGGGCCAACCTGCCTCTCAAATCATGACATCAACAAGGACATGGAACAAAGTATCTCTCCTCAATAGCATCCTGTTCAGGTAGATGATACAAGGATTCAGTCAATCTCTTAGCTCTTGACAAAACTGAAAATGTAGTATTTCAGTCATAGTTACCACAAGACTCTTCTAAAGGTTCATCTTGTTCTCTCTGAAACTTGCCACCCTGAATTACAATTATAAAATTACTCATTTCATACTTAGCAGTCTTGTTAAAAGCTGACACAACAGTACTTCAAAGAGACAGAGATATTCATTATAACTAAGCAGTTGATTACTTCACCTTGGCAAAATATCAAACAAAACGTGTAAGCATGGTACCTGAAGAAGGCAGTGCTTTGTCATGGCTCGGTAACAAGCCCTGTAGCTCTTCTCTGTAGGGCTGTTTCCTAAACAGTATCCCCATTTCTTTATCATATGAAATCTCTTTGCATGCCAAATATGGGTTTCCAGCCAAATATTCTTTCTTTGCCTGTGATTAAACTCTGCTACCAAATTTATGTGGCGTCTTCTAGCTTTGCGGCATTTAGTCTTTGACTGTTCTTTTTTCTGATGTACAGCTTTCTCTGCCTGTTTTTTAAAAGAGAGCATATTGAAGTAAATCTCAAGAGAAAAAATATCTGAAAAGAAAAAGGCTGAAATATAAGGATACAGGAAGAACTAACATTAAGTTACACCATGCTGGATAATTCTTGAGGGTAACTAACACTTTGAAATTTTCTATGCAAGTCACATCCATGGAAGTGCATCAAGGTTTGACTGAAACCCATATATAAAACAAAATCCCCACACATTCAGAAACTTAACAGTAAACAGTAAGTGCTGCTACTTCTTGTGTGATGTTTTTGCCATCAATATATTCACATGAACAAATCAATGTGACATGAAAACACCTGGAGATTTGAGCTCACACAGAAGTAGTACAGACTCTCTGACAGAAAGGACCCTATCAATTCTACAACACATAGGAGTGGATGAGAGAGGATTGTGGTAATATCTTGACCAAATTCTTGATAACCAGACCTAGTCAAGGTCTGAACTATTACATGCGAATGCACAGCTAGAGAGGAAGGCTTGACTCAGTGTTTTCCTTTTTATGAAGAAAAGTGGTACAAAGAAATAGGACTGTTAAGACATACAAAAAGATTCTTAGAATATCCTTTGTAAGCTCACCAAGGAACACCTGACAACAGACCACTGGCTGTAAGAATAGCAAAGGAAAGAAAACGATAGAAGATCAGTTAAAACTGATAGAACAACATTTAAAACACTGAAGCAGCCCATGAAATGAAAATAGAACTGAAAAAGAAAAAAAGAAAATATCTTCCCATGAGACCCATCATTCCATACGAGCCACTGATCAATGGTAGGCTTCAGAAAAGCAATTAGAGAAAAAAGGATGTGGCATTGTAGGTGAAAAACATACATCTTTAAGCTTAATGAAGAGATAAGAGACGGTCCAGGTAAATGTTTCAATGAAAATGGTCATGATAAAGGATCTAAGACAAATGAAGAAAATGCAACAGAATTAAACACGTAACTCTGAAGATGTAGATCAAACACTGAAAAGTAGTAGACAGAACCTTTACAAAAACAAGTAACGGAGATATGACAAGCTGCAAGAAAATGTGAGCCTGTGCAAACACATAAGCCACACCAAAAGACCTGAAGACAGAAAATGTAGCAGAAGAAATACAGCTGCACCAGGGCCAATTAAATAATCTCAAAAATTCAAGAGTCATATGTGGAGTGGAAACAGGGTTGGGAGAGTATGTGTGAGCATGTACATAGAAGTTAAACAGGCTGTCATGTGAAAGGAGTTAAAAAAGCAGGGCACAAAAGAACCAAACATAAACATTAGAGAAATCTAGATTTGACAAGGACAGAGCCCGTAACTAACTATGCAAAACAGCCCATGCCTTCTTCCTTCAGTTCCCAGAAAATAGGCCAAACTGCAGCTCTTGTCATGTCTGACAAAGCAAAAAGAATGTGAACCAAAACAGTAAAATAAGATACAGGTTGTGAAGATCCAATAAAACACCCTAAGAAACACGTAGTTGGTGTGCAGCAGGAAAGTACCCAAAGCAATTTCTGAACCATGAACAATTATCTTCAAGAGCTCAGGGTGGAGAAGGCAAGGTCTCAAAGACAATGCAAGGGAAGAAAAGAATGCAACAAATAAATTTATCAGGCAACCTTAATATATAGAAAATTTACCAAGAAAACTCAATTGATCACTTTAAGAATTCTCAGACATGATAAAGTGACCAATGCCAAACACTGGGGAGGATCATTTCCCAATAGCATCCTGATGAACCAATTTTTAATTTTCCTTTTTAAACACACAGGAAGGCCACAGCGAGTAAGGAGCAAGAAACTCCCATAGGTATATTCTGACTAAATGCTGAGATACTGCTACAAAATGAGTTTCATGAGCTGTTAGGACTAGACAATTAGTAAGCCTTAAGCTGCATGTAGTCTGCCAATAACCCCAGTGTACCTCCCACATTTGACCTGTAACACTCGAAACATCATGTGAGCTATGTGGGCTTGAGGCTGGCATGGTCACATCCTAAAGCAGGGGTGGGGTGCAAGGCAGACAGGTCTTACTGAGGACTCTTGGACCACCTGGGATCAATGCAACACCTGAACAACCTCTCCTGCAGTGAACTCTTATCATTACTCTAATAACTTTTCAAGATGTCCAGCAATCACAAAGCCAGGCGGTTAGCAAGACCTACTTGAGCTACCACCTGAAGCTGAGGTGTTCCTGCATTTTGAATCCAAATGTCAGTCAAAGTCTAGGATCCTCAGGGAAGTCTGGCAGAAGTTCAGGTCTGAACATTAATAACTATAGAGTTGAACACTGTGCTTTGGCTATGCCCACCATATGGAATGCTGTAAAACACACTTGTACCTCTTTCCTGGCCATCTCTTGGAGCCGCCTGGGGAGGCGTTTAATATTGTGACTCATTGCTCGCCTTCGCATGTGCCTGGGGAGGGTCTGGAAAACCAGAGAGTTGGAAGACTTCTGCGAAACTGCTTTCAACATGGCACTGATCTCAGCAGCACGAGCTTGAGCAAAGGTAGACACTGGAATGAAAAGAACTTCATCAGAGCACAACAAACAGCAAAAAAATCAGAGGACGATACTATACTTAAATTACGGCATTACTCTGAGTACAGCAGTCCAGTACCTTCTTGGCATAAAAGTAAGTATTGTACACCGTCACTGAAGAAATTTCAATTCTTTAGATAGCCTGAAGTTTACAGATATGGTCAAGCAAATATTTATACATGAATGAATCTGAAAGCTGTTTAACCAACAATTCCTATTTGCATTAAACACTTCTTCGTTAAATTAGAATAGCAATCTTTTTGTTCAGGGAGATTCAGGGGTATTCAGGGAGATGAAAAAAACTAAAGCATGGAAAAAACTCCCGTAAGCAGTAACATATTACAGACTGTTTTAAAACAATCAAATAAAAATCCAGACCTTGGTCTCATTCCATGTTTATGGAAGTATATCTACTATCAGGGCACTGCCACATTTTGCAATGCTAATTTTCTCTCCTAAATAAATGTTCTGTTAGATGAAAAGCTGTCTTTAACTTACACCATGAGTAAAATCAGTTTCACTGGCTACATTAAAAGCAGATGACTGTTTTGCTGGCAAACAGAAACCAAAATGCATATCCCCCACTACAAGCAGGTGCAACTTTTTCACTCAGAAGTCTGAAATGACCCATTGAACAACAGCTGGTCATTCATTCCAGTTCACAACTACTTCTGTGTTTTGGAGAAAATCAGGAGAAAGCGAAGAACATAGCATCAGTTCTAATTTTTGCTCCTGCACAAAGACAGGCAGCAAACTTAATCACCAGCAAATTGCCCTGGACATACAAATTATGACCTTTCCACATATACAAACCTGTTATGTATTTTGGCATTTCCTCAGAAACACTCTGGTGTCCTCCTTGCCATCCTCCTCTTCCTCTGCCTCTCTCTCCTCTACTTTGCGCCCTTGAAAAATATTGGTCTTTCCTGTAAGAAGGCCCAGATGACTGATTTGAAAACTTCTGCTGCTGCTGCTCAGAACAAACATCTCCTGGAAGGTTTAGAGATGAAAAGAAGTTAGAGAAACACAAAACAGTCTGTGTAACTGATAACTCTGTTAGTCTTTCCTCATAAAACTACATTGCAGACTCCTCCTATTAGATCAGATACATGTAACTGAAAAAGCCACCAGAAATCAGAAGAATTAAGTTCTTTCTCACAGGAATAAATAAGAATTTTACACTGCCTTGCAGCCAACTTGCAGTAGATTAAGTAACTTTTGCACCCTCTGAAAATGGTACCCAATCCAGACTCTGCCTCCAAGAGCCAGTGAAATTAGTCCATGCAACACCATGTAGTCATTTTTATTATTGTCTAGTCAGGGTTTTAGTAACAAAACAACAAAGGTTTTTTTTCTCTTGCCCCTTGATTTTTTTTCCTATAAACATATGTATTCTTGCCTGACATATATTTCTGTTTCAGCAATAATTAAGGCAAGCATGAGACATGTATGTTGGTGCAGTAAGTTACTTGTCTGGTATAAGCATTTAAACCAATACTGAAATTAAATAACTAAAGCCTACACTAAAGCTTCCTAAGGTACAGACATACCTTTCAGGAGTGCTAAGCACCTATCAAGTGCCTAAAGTTTCAGAGGCTCTGAAGGCCTTATTCAAAGACCGGTGTATATTCAGCCTAACTAATATTATATATTAGTTTAGATTACTTTATAGTCACTTAAGCCTTAGCTAGGATTTCTACTACAACTTGAGATACGGTTCTCAGGCAGTGCATGCTGGACAATCTGACTAAAAAAGATCCAGCCAGCCATTCCTGTCACCCCACCCACTACATCAACACAAGTGCTTGAGAGAACAAGCGGCCATAGCATTGAGGGAGCTTCTCTAGTGCAAATCAACCTGTGTGTCCACAGAAATGGAGAGAAAAATTTTAAAAAAACAGTTTTCAGGTTGATCGGCTTCTTAAACAAGTCTGTCCCTTTGTCCCAAAAACGGCACGAAGACCAGCCAGGAGCAGATTCATATTCAGCAGGATCTCAGTTCATGAGAACTTAAAAAGGCAGAGAACCTCCCTTTTCCATTTCATATAATCAAGAAACTGAAGTCTTGTGTTCAGCAGCAGTGCTGTTATAGCCTCCTGCAACCACACATCAGAACTGCAGTACTACTGCAGAAAAAATAATTTGGTGCAGAAACAGAAATCAGCTTTCATATGGAAAAATTCCCTGACCCGGCTTTCTAAATGCCTGAGAGCAGCATTGCCCAGACACTGAGGTGAAGGTGAGAAGGAAGCAGCTGGGAAAGAGGGACGGCAGCTGTCTCAGTCAGCAAATCTGTGTAGGCCTACAGCCCAAAATTAACTCATACCACAAATACATCCTCTTAATGAAGGAAGTAAAAATTGTAATCAGAAGACAGAAGGCTGTTTGCAAAAACAGTCACCGACTTAATACCTAAAAAACCCTTAAATTATTTCAGCTACTACATAGATCCATAGTTTCATAACTCTCTATTTAGAATTTTTCTTTCCTGTTTCTACAAAACAGCTCTGTAAAACTGCGATACTAACACTACAGAAGAATGTTACATGGATGAAAATCCATGCTATTTAACAGAATGGAAAAACATAACCATGTAATCTTAGAAGTTCCCTGCTACAAATGAAGTTAGAGAAATGTGTTTAATCTGGCAGTACTCCTGTAATGACATTCCAAGATCTTCAGACATGGCTGAGCATAATTTGCTATGTCATTCTGTCTGCTTAGGAACTCTTCAGTCACCTAAATACACAGTGACACTTAGGGGTTTTGTCATTCAGTCACAAAGATACCATTTGTCAGCTTCTGAAAGCCTCACAGTAACAAGCTCTTTTCTGTGTGGGGTTTTTCCCAGAAATAACGTAGGTAACAAAATATCTAAATGTAAACGCGGGGGTGGAAACTGAGATCCAGTTGAAGCATAGAGAACGTATCTCAAAACACAAAGACGAAAAAAGCATCCAGCATATAAGCTGACAGGATCCTTCAGCCTTCAGCCGCAAAGGTTACCTGTGTACAAAATGCTCCAGCAATGACCCAGGACACTGCCATTTTGGGGACATGCCCTGCTCTCCTGCTAATACCCTTCCACAGATACGGGAACCACGAGCCCCAGGAGGCGAACCAGTTGGGCACACACATCTGAGGGAAAACCAGTGCATTTATCATAGCACCAAAAAGCTAAACCAGCCCTTCCTGCAGCTCCCAGGTCTGGCAGAAAAGCAAGGGACAAAGTGGATGGGGTATAACACTCAAATTCATTTTACGACTAGGAACCGTAGGGATTCGTTGCGTAATCGAAGGGATGATAGAGAGAAGCGCATATTCATGGGATACAGAATAGCTGGGTTGAAAAGGGGCTCTGGAGATCATCCAGTGCAACTCCCCCGCCAAGGCAGGGTCACACAGAGCAGGAACGCGTCCGGGTGGGTTTGAAATGACTCCAGAGACTCCACGAGTCTCCCATGTTAAGGAGAATCCCATATTAACGGGACTTACGGCACCACCAGAACTAAAGGAGTCTATAGCAGAGGACGAAGCCCTGAGTACTCCCACAGCGAGCACGTTGCGGGCTGGGAAGAAGGGGACACTTGGCCCTGAGGGGGGGTCACCCTGCCACCCCGAGAGGGGCTTCCATAGCCGTACCTGGGGGCGGGCAGGCTCTGCCCCCGCCGCCGGCGAAGGGCCCCGGCTCTGCGGGAAGCGTGACGCTGGCCGGCTGGTTCCTCATCTTCTTGGCTCGCTTCTTCTCCCGCGCCCCAGACATCTCCGGCGGGGTTGCGGAGCCTCTCCGTAGCGAGAGAAGGAGGCAAGAGGTTGACAGGCAGTGCAACCGCAGCCCCCGGCACCAGCGCCGGCCCGGTGCTCACTCGCGGCGCGGCCTCCACCGGCACACGTGGGCACCCACGCCCCGACAGAGCGCATGCGCACTCCCCCAGCACTGCCCTGAAGGACTACATTTCCCAGAAGCCCCCGCGGGCGGTGGTGGGCGGGGTGCGCGCTGGCGGGACGCTGAGGGGAGGGAGTGCAGGGGGAGCCGGTTCTAGTCCTTACGGCGGCTTCAGCACCGGCTCCAGCTATGGCCTCGCTCGTGAAGAAAATAATCAGCACTACTAAGGCCCCTGCCCTGGGTCCCTACAGGTAATGCCTTAGCTAAGAAAGATCTGAGAGTCTTGGTGGATGACAAGTTGACCATGAGCCGGCAGTGCCCTTGCGGCCAATGCTTTCCTGGGGTACATCGGGATAAGCGTGGCCTGTCCCTCTGCTCGGCTCTAGTGAGGCCACATCTGGAGTGCTCTGTTCAGTTCTGGGCTCCTCAGTACAAGAAAGACAAGGAGCTGCTGGAGAGGGCCAGCAGAGGGGCACAAAGATGATGAGGGGTCTGGAGCATCTCTATGACTGGGGGAGCTGGGCCTGTTTAGATAAGACTGAGAGGGGATCTCATCAACACTTATAAATACCTCAAAGGCAGGTGCCAAGAGGATGGTGCCAGACTCTTTTCAGTGGTGCCTAGTGACAGGACAAGGTGCAGTGGCCATAAACTAAAACACAAGTTTCAGCTCAACGTGAGGAAGAATTTCTTTACATTGAGGGTGGCAGAGCATTGGAACAGGCTGCCCAGGGAGGATATAGAGTGTCCCTCTCTGGAGACATTCCAAACCCACCTGGATGCATTCCTGTGTAACCTGCTCTAGGCGACCCTGCCTTGGCAGGGGGATTGGACTGGATGATCTCCAGACGTCCCTTCCAACCCTAACAATTCTGTGATTTTGGGAACGGGAGGTCTCTCGGGAGACACAGGAGCAGGTTTTGCTGGTGGGGTTTTGGCAGGTCCCTGGGGGAGTCTGTCAGGCAGACCTGGAGCTGACTGGGGGCAGGACCCCTGAGCAGGGGCCAGTCCTGGTACCCCCTCCCTCCGTAACCCCAGGGACACCTGGAGTCCCAAAGCACGAGTGGGGCTGTGGTGCCATGCAAACTGCAGCCCCATAAGGGGAGGGGATATACTTCAAAAAGTTTGTTTGGGAAAATAATTCTGAAATTAGTGGTAAGCAGTGAATGAAAAAAAAAACCAAAATGAAAGGAGAAGAATGATTGCTCTCCAGAAAAAGGTGCTTGGCTAGAGACAAGTGTCTTGTGTAGGGAAGCTAGAGATGCTGGCTATGAAGGTGATGGAGAGTGATGGCTGAGCCTAATTCAGGGCGAGCTTAGTTAGATGGGGAATTCAATGCCTGGGAATTGAAAATTGTTTCTTATTTTGAGTAGTTATAGATGCCTTTCAGTCTAAAAACTTAACTGCTGTAAAAATATATAAGATGTTCGACATTTTCACAAGTATGTTGTTGCAGCAGATCTGCATGTAATTAAAATAAAAGAAAAATCCCAGATTAATTGGGGAAAGGTTTCTCTTTGCAATTTGGATATGAAAAAATGTTCAATCAGTATAGTAGATTCTTACAGCTAAAGTACTGTGGGGTTTTTAGCAGGATGTTCTCTAAGAATTTTTAATTCAGTATTCAGGCTTTGTCTTCGCAATAGCATCTTTGTGCCTTCCAGGTGCATTTTTGTCTCCATTGCTTTGTGTCCTGAGCTTTCTAAGCTTCAAACTGTGTGTTTATTATAGGCATTATAAAGATGGAAAAATACAAAGTGTAGAAGCAGAGAGACATGACATGAAGGTTAACTTCTGTAAACAATAAACTGTTGGTGGATTGCAGCCAGGGGTCTGGCATTGCTTGGCATCAGGAGAATATCTAAAACATGAGAATGCAACAGTTCTTTGGCTGCACACACGTACCACTGTCCCAGCCTTCAACATAGCCCTCTACTCCAAAATTTTGTGCTTATTGGCAGCTCTTGATGAAATACTGCTTACTATGCAGCCTGTTAAATATGTCTAACGCCAGTAAGTTTATCACTAACTTATTTTATCAGATTTTAGTAAACTTGTCAAAGTCCAGAGAGCAAAAGTTGCACAAGAAATAGCTGCCCCATCTCTGCTGTGAAGTCTGAGCTTGGTTACACAAGAATGAGGGTTTAATGTGGAATGAATTCCTCGTCCTGCTACAGCCCTTCAGTATGGTTTTGGTGACCTATTTTTCTGTATTTTTCTATTTCCTTTACTGCATCCATTTGCCAGTACCTTGAGATAGGTAGATAGATAGATAAAAAGACACATATCTGTGTATGTGTATATATATCTCATTCATGTTATTAACCTTTCAAAAGACACTGCAGAGGTACTGCTCTTGTACTAATCCACAACCATTTGTGTAAAGAAGATCTATTAACTTTGCAGTCAGTCCTTGTGTCTAAAGAGCATGGCTCCTAACACAATCTCTCTGGTACCAATGGTATCTGCAACCAATCTCTCTGGTACTCAATCTTACCAATCTCTGGTAAACAATGTTGTTCTAAGGTCACAGTGTCTGTCCAGTTATGCATTTAGGTACACTGGAACCTGAATGACTTCAGACACACATTCACATCTCTGCTGCTTAATGAGTAGCTACGATTGGCCCTAGTTACGAGGCGCATCTGCAGTCAAAGAATGATTGGGGTTTGTGGAGTTGAAGTTTCCCTTAGCTTCACTCGTGCATTTGAGTGCAGTAGAAGTGCACTCCTTGGCTGGTAAATTGTTCCTAGTCTCAGTGAATGGAGGATTCCACTGGTAAGCACACCAAGAGGAGGACGTTGAGGAGCAGAGAAGGGGACCCAATAAGGCTGCTGCAGGTGTTGATCTGGCAGTGGTATCAGAAGGCTTCAGCTTGTTCTTTCCCAAGTTATTCATGATTTAGGACTCTCCAAAGGCCTCTGTTGAGATAAACATTTCACTTTCATTTGCTTTGTGATAAACAGTACAAGACAATCTCTTTTACTGGAGAGCTCCTACCTTCTTGTTGCCCAGTTCTCTGTGCTTCAAATAGAAACAGAAGTTTGTGCTCTGATGGCCTGTGCCTCAAACACAGCAGGAGTGGTAGGAAAGAAAATCAAAGAAGCCTGTGTGTACGTGCTCGTATTTCTATCAACAAGACTGTGTCACCTAGAAAACTACTTTATTCACTGGTTTCTCTTCTTTAAATGGTGTAGTTTTATGATTTATTCCAGTTTTGTTAGTTGATGATAGGAAAAATAATCCCCATGTAAGAGAGTTTACCATATCTGACAAGTTACTGGCTATTTTTTCCCCTTATGAAATTACAGGAGAATGTAGGACAGGGGTAAAAGGAAAGACAATGATGGCATTGTTCAAACTGCCTAACCCTGATCATTTGACTGAGTCCCTAAATTAGGCTGGTCCCCTGTAAGGTGAATGGATTAAGACAATCCAACTGAATCAATTTCAGTTGAGAGATGTACTAAGAATATTCTCTGAATGTGTCCCTCTTTTTCCATCAACATTAAAGGGAAGCTAATGTCCTATTTCATGTACTTCAGGGAGGTGCCTAACTCTAGTTTGTGTAGTTTAAGAGACCTGTTGAATGGTCAAAACAATACATTTTTTTGTGGAATGGGAAGAGATATGAAAAATGGTGTTGACACACCATAAGCTCTTCCAAAATAAGCTATCTGTAATTTCTTTGAAAAATATTTGTAATTATTGGCTGAAGATAATTAAATTATGTCTCTTGCATAATGTTTGCTAGGCAGTTTAAATCTTTGTTTTCAACTTTTAAGCTCTTTGTGGTAGAGACACTAATTGCCAACTCAACTTCAGCAAAAGCACACATGACATTTTTATATAAGTGTTTGCTTGCAAACAGCTTGAATTTTGCGTTCTTCTGAATTAACGCAGCCAAGAAATCATTCAGGTTACTTGGTGGAAGCAGAGTGTTTGTTCTGGGGATAGAGTGATCAAGGTGTTTTGCTGACTGGTCAAATGGATGACTTTGGAGGAATACTGCCAGAGAACCAGGGTGCAGGGTGTCACCTGGCAGCTGTAACTCATTATTGTGGTGCCTGTTTGAGAAGAAAAATGTTAAATTTCTTTTGACTTTTTTTTTTCTTTTATTGCTCTGCAGCTGAGGTGTAATTGAAGGGTATTGTCTGCTTCTCAAACTAGGATGGAATATTAATTTGCAGGTGCAAAAAATGTGTTTATTTACTCTGCCTTCCCTCTGTGCTATGTGCTGTGTGGAATCTGTAGCTCAGTTTAGTGCTGCATTGCTGCATTCATACCTTGTGCCTTCACAAGAAACAGGGTTTATTTCCTCGAAGACAGAGCTATGCACCTCCATAGATGGTGTAATCCCAGCTCTTCCGAAAGCATAAGCAGATTGAATGTATGACTGCATGTACAGACTTGTGTCTGCATAACCTCATTCTCCTTTCTCATACATTATAAAGTACTGTAGAAAATTTGGGATGTGCTTTCAGATTTGAAATTTGAAATGTTTTCTTGGGGAAACATTCAACCTAAAACATCACTTGTGTTTTCAGCCAAGCCGTGCTGGTGGACCGGACAATGTACATTGCAGGGCAGATAGGGCTGGAACCTTCCACTGGACAGCTTGTCTCTGGAGGGGCAAAGGAGGAAGCCAAGCAGGTAAGAAGTCTTCCAGCAATGAACTTGTAATGGAGTTGGCATGTGTCTAATTAAACATGGAATTGTGAGAAATTGAGGAGACTAGAAAGCACATTTCAATCTTCCAGATGAGGGAAAAGGAGGAGGAAGTCATTCCATCTTAACTAACGCTGTCATTTTTCCACTTGAACAACTTGGAGGTCAGGGGAGAAATCTGCGTTTCATGTAGGAAGGTAAGAAAGAATCAATGTTTGAAGCAAAGGTTCACACCCCAATAAAAACCCTGGCTTGAGTCAGGGAAAGTTTTACTCCCCCAGCAGCAAAGAGGTGGAGTGAGGTAATAGGGTGAGATGGAGCTGCATCATGCATTTACATCTAATGAAGAGATGGTTTAATATTTATTAGATGCTCCCTTTTATTAATTTTTATTTAGGTCAGTCTTTTTTTGACAGTTGAGGTTTTGCTGGTTGAACTTACAGTAAAACATGGATTCAGCCAAGTCACAAGTCATATTTACATAGTTATATAAATATAACCCAGCTGATTGCTAAAATATTTTTGTTTCATTTTTCTTTAGGCTCTAAAAAACATGGGAGAAATCCTGAAAGCTGCAGGCTGTGACTATGGCAATGGTAAGTGCTGCTGTGACAGTGGCAAACAGGTGGTTGTTTTTACCTGAATTAAAATATAAAAAAATCAAGTGACCTTTAAAAAAAAAAAAGGCTATTTGCTGAACATTCAGTTGTTACCAATAGCTGTGAGAAACAAAAGAAATTGTGAATTTGTGTTAAAAAAAAGAGAAATAAATCTACATGCAAGTCTTTGCAATGGGTATCAATGGAACACTGCCTTTCACCAGAACTTTCTGGCAGTGGTACTAATATTTTAATTCCAACTGGGGAAGCTCAGCTACAGACAGTGCTGCAGTGACTACAGACATTTTAAGCATCCTAGGCTTTGCTCCAGGTAAAAGCAGGTTTGTATCTGTGGTGTTAGTATTCTAGACACTTTCAATACTTTTTGGGTGGAGGACTCTAATGGTGGAGCCACACCAGGATTAATGCTGGCAGTCCTAGGTAAAATATTCTAGCACAGACTATATTTTCAGACCTTTTATGAGCCTTTTTTTTGCAGCAGCAGCAGATATTATGTATAAGTTATTGGCAGCAGTTGACTTACAACAGCTATTTTAATTGATCTGCTTATCAGTTCAGTGCCTCTTGGAAGAATTTGGCTTTTTCAGAGCTAGTCAGGAATGGCTTAATTCCTTCAAGTTTTATTATATACTAGGTGCTTAGAATTTTTAGGTGGTTCCCTAGGTTGTAGCTCTAATGGTCAATATCTGTTTTCAAAACTTTTCAAAAGGTTTAGAATACTTGAGAGAAATGTATGAAATAAAAGCAAGAAATGCACTAAAGTTTTTCAATTTTTATATGCAAGTCAGAGGTCTAAAATAACTGCAGTTATATGATCTCTAGTTGTGAAGACTACGGTTTTGATGGCAGACATGAAGGACTACAATGATATTAATGATGTTTACAAACAATGTAAGTATATATTTTGCTTGTGTTTTACCATTATGGCTTGTGGAAAAAATTGTGTTCCTGATAATCAAAATGTTTTAATGACTAGGATGATGTAGTTCCATATTCTTTGAAATTCCAGTAGAAATTTTTAAAAAATATAGTTTTCAAGTATCAGCTCAAGCACAGCCTAATTTCATGTGGATTTGTATTCCACCATCCCACTAACTCACTGTCCTGTGAAGATCAACTCCTGCTATCCCTACAGGTTGATCATCCTTGCCTCTTTTTCTTGCTTGATGCTCTGCTGTCCTGGATATAATTCTACCGTAGGCAGCCTTCAAATGCTGAATTTCAGATTTTGTAACTCCATTTCTTTAAAGTCTGTATCTTTGAACAATTTGAGGGTTATTGTTATGGGACAGGGCTCATTTTTTATATACAAGGATGAGCCATGCTGCTCTACTTGAAGAAAAAAGAGAAGAATGCCTGGTCAGTAAAACTGAGTGTGGACTGAAATAGGTGATTCCAACGAGCCATGTTGTGCAGAATAATATGGGAGAATCTGCATGAGCTCCTTATTTACATAGCTTTGGCTTTTGATTAGATAGCAACATCTGGTCTTGAATGAAGTCCTATTGATGAGCAAGCAACACAGTCTCCTGCTTGTCAAAATGTACTGGGGGGTGTGTGTGCTTAAGCAGGGTAAAACCAGACCAGCTGCATGCTTAGTTGCTTGTTGCCTCCAGCCTGGAGTTTGACGAAACAGTTGTTGCTGTCCTTTGATTGTGAGTTCTTATCTCAATGCACGACCCTGAAATTGCCATTATTTACAGTTTTGTGATAACTGTCACTAGTAAAACTTTCACTTCATTATGCAATCTCCTTGGAATTGCTCAGAGTCAGGTTGGATGGGGCTTTGAGCAACCTGATCTAATGAAAGATGTTCTTGGCCATGGCATGGTGGTGAATTGGACTATGTGATCTTTAAAGGTTCCTTCCAATCTGAACTATTCTAATACTCTATAAATTCAGCTCTTATATCTTTACCAGTAGCCTTCCCCATGCCTCACCCCTGTTCTAATATCTGTGATTTCCAGGTCTAAACGGGTACAGAGGAATAAGGGCCTATTTTTCCTCTGTTTTCTTATGATATGATTAAGGTTGGACTCCTGCTGACTTTACGTGAATCTGGGATCTTTATCTTTGCATATGACTCTTCTGGCAGGGGCCTGTTTCTCTCTCCTGTTCTTTCTGTGAAAGAACCATCTCTCACTCCCTGGTGTTTGAAATTGGATGATCACCATTCTGATTTAATCTTTCTTTTTCAGCCAAATTGGTGTTAAGGCCCTGCAGTGTCAGCAGAGTGCAAGTTATCACTGGCCACTAGGTCACAACTGCAGCTGACTGCTTGGTGATGAGTGGTGGCTTGCTGAGATTGAGAGCAGTCAGTCACCAGAACAAAACAACAAGGGGGAAATGATAGCTGGCTTAGAAGTCTTGTAGCCTTGAACCTGAAGCTGTTCCAATGATTGCATTTTATACAGATTACTTTGAACTGTGTTTTATCAAGCAAAGTTTAGTGATTGCTGGATGTTTCTGCTTAAATTACAGTTTTCAAGGCAAACTTCCCAGCCAGAGCAGCCTATCAAGTTGCTGCTTTGCCCAGAGTAAGTGTCACTTTTCTGTCTACAAAAAATGCCCAAATTTTCTGAAATACCTTACTACTGGAGCATTCTGACAGCTTTTCTTATCCTGAAATAGCTTCGATTGCAATTATTTTAATGAAGAGTCTTAATTAGTTTTTTTTCTAAGTATACTGGTGTTATTCCTCCACATTATCAGAGATCTGAATATGAGATACACATTTCTTGATGGCAGAAGATGGATACAACATTAGAGATAAGGGGTTATAATTCTTGAGTAAGCATGAATTGAATTTATAATGTTACTGAACATTGCTAAACCAGTAATACAACTGTCAGAAATATAATCTCTCTCAAATGTCACTCTGTTCTTACAAAGTTGTGTTGTTCATCTAATTGCTTCATAAAATAGAATATTAGATTCCTGATATGTTTCTTCATTGTTTTGTCACAGGGGGCCAGAGTTGAGATTGAAGCTATTGCCATTAAGGGACCTCTCCAAGACGCTTCATCCCAACTATAAGACTGGATATCTTAACAATGACAGTTTTAGACTTAGTTAATACTTCTCCTTTATATCCAATTCCTACACTAACAGCAGTTACATACAGTTGAAATCAGTAAACTTACTGAGGAAAGGTGCTTTCTTCAGGACTTACAGACAGTTCTCTGCTGGCAAACCCCGAAAAGTGCTTGAGTCCTGCTAAAATCAGCTGAGCCAGATTGCAGCCCTTTGTGGTGGTGACTGGATATCCAGGTATTAAGGTACATACCTGGGTGAATGTATTATAGTTCTACTATGGGTGATCTGGGCATGGAAAGCTATACTGATTTGTAATAGTAGGTTTTTAGTAACAACTTTAAATCAGAAAAAAATGACAGAAATGAGAAAACAGAGCACTTGAATTGCTTAGCATACATCTTCACTTCTGAGGAATTTTACTGTAATTGTTTCTGAATTTTTTTTATCTCTTTCTTCACATAATAGATTACTCTTGGGACTCAGATTTTTTTCATATGTAAGCAATTACTTAAGAAAGTTAATATTAATTTCAGAAAGAAGAAAATTACGCTTTTCTGAAGTAAAGTGGTACCTTTATAAATCAGTTGAAAATTAATATCTACGTGTAACCTTTTTCATAGCAATTACATTTTGACTATGTTTTGATTAAAAACAAAAACCAAAAATTAAAAAGTGTTTAATGAGAATAAAATCTAATTGCAACTGCAAAAATGTGCTTGTCTATTCTGGGAACAAACTTTTATTTTCCTGATTGTCCTTTAATATGCCATTAAAAAAAAGTCTCCAGCTTGCTCGTTCAATAAGAAATTATTTTAACCAAAAGAATAGGCCTATTATCTATATCCTAATAGCTAAGGATTAAATTCTCATGGAAGCTTTCAGCTACCATGTCATTATAGTTCTTGTAATTTTTTTCTCTGTCATTAAGGTCAGAAGCATCAGTTTGAAGGGGTGTGATTAAGCAATACTGAGAAGTCCAACTGGTGATGCTAGTAACTTATCCCATCTTTCTGTACTGATATTCTATCAGGTAGAAATGGATACTCTGTTTTTAAGTATCTCTTTGAAAGTCAGCCACCTCATGGCAGAGTTGATTCCCTGTCTTCCCCACAGCCATATGACTAAGCACAGTATTGGTTTATTCAGATGGAAATGAAAGCAGAAATTCTTTCCCATTGTGTTCTGTCCGCCTCAATGTCTTTGTTTTTGCTCTCTTCTGTGAAGATGCCATTCAGTTACATATGGATGCTACTGTCACTGTGTCTTCACTGACTTTGTGTAGAAAGTAAAACTAGCTGTATACTGCAGCTTGCAGAATGTACCATTTCAGTGGTGGAAACATGTACCTGCTTTATCAAATGTCCTGCCAGAGGGAATCCCATAGGCTGTTCCTTCCAGGGCAGCTGTTTGTATGCCAGAGAGGTGTGACTGTGTCACGAGCTCTTTCTAGTCCCACCCTGTGTGATCACACTCTCTTCATATTGGTAAGGCACAGAAGCAGTAACGCCATGAGGAGAGGCCGTAGCGCTGCTTTGCCACAGGTCAAGTCCCAATACTGAGTTCAGCTCTCCGCTACTTCAATGCCAAACTTCAGTTCTCCTGTGTGTGCATTTCTGTGCATAAAGCCTGTTGATGTTCCTCTTGCATACTTCTGCCTGGTTAATGACTTTCATATGGTAAGCATGCAAGAAAAATCCCATCTGGCAGCGTCACGTTAATGTCTGTCTTTCCGTGGCACATACAGATGTTGCCTTGTCTGAGTGTCCCCCTCCATTCAATATCATAGCCACACTGCATGAATCATCTTCCATCCTTGAATAAACTCTTAAGTGTTGCACTTGGGGGTTCTTACCTTCCTGCTCACCAGCCATCCTTTCCAGTTCTTGTTACTTCAGCTGCACTATGGCAGTAAGTGTATTTTGTATTTTTTCTGCATTCCTGGTATCCCTTTAGCATACACCAGGAGAGCCATTGGAAAGCTGTGAGAACAGTCAGCCCGACTTAGCCATCCTAGATTTGATGTGAAACAGCCATTTCTGCTTTTCACTGAGCTTATAAATTGCACCTTTATAGAAAAAAGATCCATAATGAGGTTGTCACAGCAAATATGTGCAGATGTATGGATTTTTTTTGGTAGTATTATCTTGCTTTCTTTGGTAGATAATTATTTTATTAGAAGCAAGATAATTCTTTCGGTATTTCAAACAGTAAACTTCCAAACAGCCTTTGAAAAATGCCTGATGTTTCTCTAAATAAACTTCCTATACATAAACTTTTATTAGTTTTGGTGTCTGCTCTTGTTCTGCCTCCTTGGCTGTACTAATAATGCATCTTATGTGCTACAGCTCTGACACCATAAGCAATCCCACCTATGCAAAGACATGGTCAGACTTGTTATGAAGGAGCGAGTACCACTATGGCTATGACTTTCTAGGAAATACATAGCAGATGTTGCTTCATTTTGTCAATAATAATTAAGAATAATGTAAGTGAATGGAGTTACAGTTAAACTTTTAAACAGAGTTTAATTCCTAATTTATATTTAGGTTTCTCCGTTACAGCTTTGTTCAGGTGAAATTAGTTGGATGGGATTTATTTCACTGATTTGTAGCAGATTTAGTTCAAGTTCACGGTAAATCAGCTGATTTCAAGAGTCTGGAACGTGAGCTAAGTTCAGCCTTTTATAAGCACAGTGGTTTTCCCTTCTTACCGCTCCCGTTCTTTCCCCACTGCCTTCCTTGCCTGTGTCCCGAAGCCTCTCTGCCCGCCTCGAACCCAACACTAGATGGCAGTTCCGATTTTTTTTTGGCGTCCTGACTTGTGCATTGGCCGGTATCAGCCCATTATAGCACTTCTTGGGAGACTTCGGTGGCAGGAGAGTGAATGCACCATTGCTTTCCACAGTAAGGGACAGTCTGAGACTGAAATATAAATGAAACACCTGGAAAAAGTTGCATGCTGGATGCAGCTAACAAGACAGAACACATTGCTTCCATTAAGTGTTTTTATTAGTAAGTAGGGGCCATTCTGCAAAAACTCAGGAACTGAAACTCACTTTTAGGATGGGGCTTCTTCAGGTGAAGACAGTTGTAGTTTTCAGACTATGTATTTAAATCAAAGCCATTCAAGACATTTTCTTGATATGTATTATTCTGGTACAGGAAGTCTAGAATAACTGAAATAAACTCTCCTATTTACAGCTGTAACAGTAGTTTTCAAAATAAAAAATCAGCCTTCCACAGAGAAGTGTAAAACATTTATTTTATTTAAGCAGAGTTATATTATTTGATTTAATTCTTTAAAACAAAAAGGCTAACACCCATGATTCTCCAATATGAAAAGCTTATCTCTTAGGTCTTAATTTGCAAACTACTTAGTACATGGACATTTAATAAATCCAGTTTTAAAAAGTGGTAAATTAAATTCAGCTTTTTTTTTCCTCTGCTAGACTGAGCTACATGCAAAATACAAAGTTGCAATTCAGCTTGTGGCATCCTGATTTAGCCACTTAAAATTCGTTTCTATCACATGTAACTAAAAAAGCACAGCAAGACAGGTCTTCTCTTTCTGTGAAAGTAAAGCAACGTATAAAGTGCTGAAATGTGCGTGTTCTACCAGGTGTTTCTTTTAGTAAGACTCTTTCATCTTAAAATGATTATATTCTCTACAGATTAAACAATGCAAAAAATAAGTTTCAGTACCTAGTTTTAATAAAACTGTGTTCTCTTCAAGCACGTAAACTGCCCCAAACTTCTTCTACCAGCACTTGCTCTTGCTGCAGTGTTTACCTAAAAGCAGTTCCTGAGTGAAAGAGCCAACCCCAGCCAGCCAGGTATCATCTGAGGTCCTACAGCATGCTTATGTGTCTGCACAGAGCGGACAGGGTGCAAATTTAACCTCTTCTAGGGCTGTGTTTCTTGATAATTAGAAAAAAATTTCTACCAGAACTTTGTTGTTAGCTTGGAAATTAAGTTTGTTCTTTCAAGTTTACTGCCCAGTGCTCCCTGCAGTGAGGAATGATTACTTCTACCTCGGATGAAGTTGAGGGCTGAAGTTTGTTTAGCAATTCATAAAATACAAAAAATCATCAAAAATGCTTGACAGTATTAAAAAAAAATAAAAAAGGTTATGTTGCTTTAGATCTGGAGGTGTATCCTGTAGACACAAATATTGGAGCATTCCTTTTCCCAGCTTTTAACATGAGAAAGCTCTTTGAGAGACCAATTTCTGCTCCTTGCAACCCCTATGTAGTCCCAGGTTTGCAGAGGCAAATCACTGCAGGCACTGGTCCTTTATCCACAGTATGTGCTTTGTTAGCTCCCAGACCATGAATACTAGATCTCAACGAAATTTGCATGAAGGGATGTCTTGTTTCTCAGGGCAGGGATGTTCAGCATATTTCTAGAAGGCACACTGTGATAATTTAGGTGATTTAATTTTTCATGTTTAACAGCGTATCAAGCATATTTCCTCTTTAGGAAAGTAAAAATAGATTTCATCTGTTGTGATTATAGAATATGTAAGGATGAAGGTGATTGAGAAAGACTGCTACTGTTGAGTCTGGTTTATATTCCTCTTGTTTTCATCTGCATTGCTCAACGATCTGAAGAAGCTGAAGGGTGAGGTAAGAACATACATAGCCACCCGTCTTGTTACAACAGTGGTAGAAAGAGAGACTCTGAGTGAGCAGGTCATTTTGACTCCCTTGTATCTTCACATTTTATTTCCATACTGATCTCTGTCACAGAGCTCTTGTTGGTTTACGCTTAAAAATAGTTTAATGCTTGCCAGACTGCAATTCATGATCTTGCAAGTAGTCAGCCTGTCTCCTCTGCCCATTTAATCTCCTGTGTTTTGGAGTGGGGCTGTGCTGGAACATGTGCTGGTGGCTGAACTGAATACCCAGCTCACAGGAGGAAATCAGCCATGAGATGCAGCTGGACATGGGAAGTGCTTGGGGCATCCTGGAACATGGCTGTACACCCAGCCCAGTCCTAAGTCACTGTGGGGTGTTCTCATTCTGCTCAGTACCTGTTCCCCTACTCCTCAGCTCTCCAAAGTGCATGGTGTTGTTTTTCATGGCTTTTTTTCATGGCATGGTTTGAGTATGTGGATAAAAAGTTTGACTACTTCTGTTTGAATTTTTAATGCTCACTGTAATGTGAGCATTAATCATAATCTATTAAATTAACTTTAATAGAACTAGTGGCTCATTTTAGTTGCTCTATTACAGAAGGCTAGAAAAACTAAAAAATTAATTAAAAGTGACATCCACCTAGCAAAAAAAAAAAGTATGCATTTGTATTCTAAAAGTTTATGGTGTTGCCTACAGGAAGTTGACATTAAATGAAGCTGACAAGTTCATTAGAGTGCTGCTAAGCAGAAAACCTTAGATTTAGTGATACAGCCAATAACTATCAGCTTACACGAAAGGTTAATAGGCCAAGGATAGCAATTAGATTATTTAACACACAGCAGAGTCAGCTGGAGTCAGACATGTACATGCAGTATGAAATTATCTCTTAGAGGTGATTTGTATAACTTGCTGGTGACAGTCAGGATTTTTTAAAGTCCTTTCATACAATAAAGCTAATAAAAGCAGTATTGTGCTTGCTGCTTTTAGGTAACTGACCTTTTCTCCATGTCCTACATCCTTATGCCAGAGACTCTTGTAAACACAGTCCCCAGCAATACATTATATATTGTCTCTTAGCACTGGACATAGCCTCAAGCTGTGCCAGCAGAGGTTCAGGTTGAACATCAGGAGGAATTTCTTCACAGAAAAGATTGTTAAACTTCAGAATAGACTGCCTAGGGAAGTGGTGGAGCCACCATTCCTGGATGAGAAATGACTGGACATGGCACTTATTGCCATAGTCTAGTTCACAAGGTAGTGTTCAGTCAACATTTGGACTCAAGTATCTTAGAGGTGTTTTCCAACCTAATTGATTCCGTGATTCTGCAACGTTCACCATTAGAAAAAATTTCTACTCTTTATCTGACCCAAAACATGAATCATATTCAGGGCCTGTCTTCACAGGAAATTTGTTTGAAAGTATTGCCATTCAGCTTCATCTCCAAAATGATTATTTAGCATTTTGGAAAATAACCCAGACAGTCCCTGATAGCATATTTCTCCAGGAGGACAGCACTGCAGGGAAATATAATAGATAACCTCTTCTTTGGGAACAGGCTTAGACAGGCTTGTATTTTCTCTCTTAGAAATCCATTTTAGAAGCCACAAATGCATATGAGGAGAGCTACAAAGCTAAAGACAGGTTATCATTGACAATGAATGTTAACAGCTGTGATCTTCTAGGATTTATACAACTAAAACATCCCACTCAGTTAAAAATGCCTTCTTCTCCCTGCTTCTGCAGACATCACCACACATATTGTACTACAATCCCTTCAATAAATTTGTGTTTAAAAATGGGGAATGAGCAGCACACAGACACTTGGGTCCTGGACACTGCACTCTGTTATCTTCTATTTTCTGGAAAATTCACCTCTGTATTTAGTCACAGCCTGGTAAATGGGCACTTTCCTCTCCCAGCCCTTTACGTGCTGTACACTTCAGCAGCTCCATAAATTGCTAGTTCAGGCACTCAGAGGAACTTCCCACAAACAATCATTTAAAGAGAAAAAAGCTACACTGTATTTTTTATCCTATTTAACGCTGGTTGAAGGTTTCAGCGATTTGAAGTCAGTTATCTGAACCTGAGAAAAACTCCTAATTGAAAAAGGAACGATTACACTCCCGTTGAAAAATTATCCTGCTATGTATAGAAGGCACTCTGTGGCAGGGAGATGGAAGTTCAGGTATTTCAAACACTTGAAGTCTTGGCAGCTTGACTTCAAAAAATCTGTATTATATACAACTTTTTCTTATGCCTCCTATTAATGTGTCTGTAGCGTGTGGTTCAACCCATAAAAGCCTTCGTATTTTCCCAACCCAATAAAATTTTAAAATGTTCATGTGAGCAGAAAAGCAGGCCCAAGAAGATGATGTTCATTGAGACATAACTTCTATTCCTTGTTATTAGCTGTCTCTGAAACACATGGAAAAAAATTAATTTAGCAATTAATTGAAGGTATAACTTGATATTCACTAAATCTTACAGGAACTCAAAGGGAAAGTTCCCTGGGAGCATCGCGGGATGAAGGGGATATCTGCTCTTCTCCCACATCTGTAAGAATGTTCTGTGTGGACCTAAAAGCAGCCAGGTTCTGCTTCCTCTTGCCTTACCCCATTCATACACGGTCTTCCTGTTACAGACATTAACATCACCTCTGTGTGTCACTGCAACAGTCTCGAGCTCCTCCTCACCCTGCTGCCTTTTCTCTTAACAACTTCGGAAATCACTACATCATTCCAGTCAGATTTGACATAGAGGCAGGCATTTCATGGACAGTAAATCCTAAATAAGGACACGGGACAAACAGCATAAATTGACATACAAGGTATTACCTTTAAATACAGGATTTTTTTTTTTCTGTAAGGACAGCTAAGTTATGGGAACAGCCTGCCCACAATGGATGGCGTCTCCATCCCTGGGGATTCAAAACCCAATAGGACAACCTGTTCCTGCTTTGAGCAGGACTAGACAAGCTCCAGAGGTATTTTTCTACCTCAGCTATTCCATGACAAAGTATGGCTGAGGAACTGTATCCAGCCCCTGAAGCTGCTGTTGGCCATCAGCAGCTGAGAAGCTCTGGGGCTCACTTGATAGCTTAAAGACAGTGCCCAAGGGGATGATTGGCTGAAATCACAGTGTCAGGCCATCCCAGCCCAAAGTACTTCTTTCCCAGCTAGAAGACTCTGCAAGGGCAGGGAACATGGGAATGTGGGACTTCCTCATACGAAATTGTGGTGTTCCATGAGGGTGGGTAGGGAACACAGGAAAGGTGGGAAATTTGCATGGGAATGAAGGTGACCAACAATAGACATCCAACTGCAGTGACTCTCTGTGACTAAGAAAATTGTTAATATAACATGAAAAAAGCCAACTCCCTTTAATGGTTTCAAATTCCACACAGTCAGCATGTCACTGAGCATTGCCTTGTTCTTAGGTGGACATCACCTACCCTGAGACCCCCACTTTTTTTTTCCTTTTTGATCTAGGATCAGCTTGTATCCTCTTAGTCATACCCTCCTAGAGACAAAGCTCTGAATGTTTTTGATGCATCTCAAAGCAAGAATTTTTCCATTCCCTCAAGCAATCTTGCTTTTCTGCCCAGAATCTTGCTTTATTTCTTCAATATCCTTTCGAGATGGAAGAATTGCTCCCTTACACAACAGAATCCCCGTCACTATTCTGTTCTTAGCATTGTTTGCTCCCCTTGCCTGCAGCTGTTCTCTGAGCTGTGTCAGTGCACCCTCATCATCTGAAATCCATTGCACACATAGAAGCAAGGCTGCTCTTTCTGCTTCCTTACAAAACTCTTAGGGAGAATACTGTCAAAGCAGGCGAATGCAGGAAGAATTTCAATAAAGCTGTAATCATCACTGGATGAAATTTCTGGAAATGTTCCAAGCCAGGTTGGATGGGGTCCTGAGCAACCTGATCTAATGGGTGGCATCCATGCCCAAGGCAGGAGGGTTGAAACTAGGAGATCTTTAAGGTCCGTTACAGCCCAAGCCTTTCTATGATTCTCTTCCTCTCCAGGAGCAGGAAGATGTTCTCTGAGGTTTCCTAGACTCAAGTACTTTGCTGAATTCACAGCACAGAGAGATGATTCTTTGCAAAAGCATAGGAGATTTTAGAAAAGACATAATTTTAAGACATTAGAAACAAGTTGATCGATTAAACTTGTTTTGACTTCATAGGCAAAGCTATCTGGCATAAATATACAGATCCTGCAAAAGAACAGTTGTCAATGGCCAACAGCTGCTTGTCTTCACAGGCTAGCTTAAAAAGTAACAATCTTTATACAGATGAGCAACTGTCAAACATGAAAATTAAAGGGAGGTGAGCTTTTTTTCTATCTCTGCTCATCTAATTTTACTTGGGTAACCACAAGGTCAAAAAAGCACAAAAGCCTTGACCAAACTGCTTAACCATCACCCTACTTGTCTTTCAGACTGCAGTGCTTTTGCTGAAAACCATTTCCCTTAGCCCTCTAGCAGAAGCATAAGCAGCAGTGCAGCTCACTGGCTTGCCACTGGCAGCCTCAAGGCTGTGACACATACTAGGGTTGGGGAGGAACCAAAGACTGCTCACCCCAGGTGCAAGAGGTTCCTTTGGAAGTCATGAAAGGCACTTGTGTAAGGTATCTACCACTCTTTCTGCTGAAGCTGTTCTCTTCCAAATTACAGAAATACTTGCTAGCCCAGAGAGATTTCAGGCATGACTAAGTACGCCAGTGATTAGCAGGGAGGGGAGAGGGAGAAGGTGGTTCCAGCTATTGCAATAATGTTTGCTGGGGGAAAGGAGGAGTTGTCTGCATTGCCTGCTTGTCCTTTTCTACATTCCAGCAGTACCATAGGGTAACCTGGGGTGGTGGAATCACCATCTCTGCAGGCGTTCAAGAAACATGTGGGTGCGGCCTTACGGACAGGATTTAGTGATGGACCTGGCAGTGCTGGGTTAACAGTTGGACTCAATGATCTTAGAGGTCTTTTCCAACCTAAATGATTCTATGATTCTAATTCTGCCTGCTGGGGCACGGGAACACCTTACACGATAGACTCAAGTGTGAGGTTCTTAGTGAACATGGAGGAAGAAGAAGAAACGTTTGTAGAAAGACTGTGGTGACAGAATTTTGACTATAATCTCAAAGTCTGCCAGAGGGATAATCTTATCACCTTGAATTTTTCTCTTCACTGGTGTAACAGTTTTCCAGAGGAACTTTATTTGCCTGTGACTTTTCCTTCCCACCATGTGACTGAATATACTATGCAATGTGCTTTCACCACAGCACCACACTGCTGATTTCAGCTGATAAGGAGAACAAGGGGATCTAAAATGACTGGCATAGAATGGAAATCACAAAGCAGCATTAAGGCTTAGCTTACAAAAACAACCCTGCAAAGAATAATGAGCAGAGTCATGATTTTAACAAAGGTTTTTATTTTCCAAGACTGCATGTTACAGTCTATCATTCTTCCCAAAGAGGGAAAAGTTATCACTAGTAAGGCTCGTGTATTATATAAAGATGACCCATGTAAAAAGCATGACTTCCAATTGATTGCTTCCAAAAATATCTTTTAATGTAAAGTATTTTTGACTCTCTCGTGTAAAAATGCAGAAAGCAGCTGTATGCCAACAGAGGAATAACGAGATGTGCTCATTAAGAACAGCACAGTCTTTGCTGTCTCTTAAACAATAACCCATGTGGTCCTTCCCTCCTCTGTCAACATACCTATCTCTGTCGCTGCTGCACTATCCACAGCTTCTCCTGTTTCTTCTTCTTTTGTTTCAGGCCCTTCACTTACTGTCTCACTGAGCAGCTCAGTTTCCACCTGTTCTCCCGTCTCACCTGGGAATGGTAACCATGGAGATCAAATTAGGATCCACTGAGAAAAAGCACCAAGTGCCCCAGCTCCTTTCTGTAAACCCGATTTTGCTTTGTCAGCTCTCCAATGCCCCTTACTGAGGTACCCCCTGAATGAACCCATAGAGAACAAACAGGATGATCCCAAACACTTTTCATCATCCAGCTATATGGTTGCCTCATGCCCATGAAGTTCTCCTAATGCTTTCACAAAATCCCCTTAAAGCTGTATCCAAAGTAAATCATGAGTATTATTTCTGTTCAAAGTATTTTTCCTGGATTTTATTTCATGTATGTGCAATTTTATTTGCAATTGGAGCAAAACAGAAATAGAAAACATGGTAACATGCAAGTCTGGCTGAAACCCTGCTTTCCCCGGGAAGCTGCTGCCTAACTCATTTCCTCACGCAGCTATGGAAGCGTAAAGGAAAGCAAAACAAATGCTAAGTATAATATGCACCATAGCATAAAAATAGAAAATCCCTTCTTCATCAGATGCCTCACAGAAAGGGAATGCACACAAGTTAAGATATTGCTTATACCTTGGAAGTAACAGGAGCAAACACTTTTCCCCAAAAGCCTTGTTGACTCACCCTGCACATGTCATTTGGTGCTTAAAGCCCCACAACTCATCTTCAGCCAGACAGACAACTGTAAACATGTTTCTACTGATGAGAGGTGACAGCACAAGGTCCAGGATGTGCTGCTTTGCCTCTGGCACTGCCCTGAGGCTTAGAAATGGTGAATAATAAAATTGGAGTTTGCAGCTGGGCAGGGTGTGTGTCTAACAGGTGAACAACCTGTCATTTCCTGCTTACATAAAACGAGGCTTTATTCCAAAGGATAGATGCCCATTTTATGTAGAGGACAAAATTCTTTCCTGAAGGGACAAAGCATTCCAATGACCATGCTCAGCTACTGGGGTGCAAAGAATAAGATTCACATAGCTGGTTCAGAGACATGCAGAGCAAAGCCACAGGATTAGTGGTAGTGTGTCTAAGTGGCTCTGAACTTCACAGAGATCAGTCCTTCAGCACCTCACACTTCAAGGCAAAAGTGGAGAGGAGCCCTGCTGATACCACGTCTCCCTGCAGAGAAATAGCCCTCATGTGCTTCACCTGCTTAATCTCTGATGAAGAGCTACCCCAGGACGTATCTGATTCCTTACTGAGCTACTTTGTACCATTTAGGAGAAATCTGATTCCTCCTTTGAAGCGTTCATCTTCTGCATGTGCAGTCCATGTCCTCTGGGCACTAACCCAAAGATGAGCACAGCCTGCAATTTCCAGGAAGGAGCGCACCTCCCACTAAAGGTCCCCCCACAGCACATGGAAATACCTGTCATCTCAGACACCGCTGCTTCCTCACACAGCCTCGCTCCCCACCCAGTCATCTCCAAGCGTTTGTGGAAAGACAGCTCTGTGTCTCTCCACTACTGCTTCTATTCTGCTTGTCTTGTAGCCCAGCTTCTAGGACAGACTGGACACGCCAAGCATGCATCAAAGAGATGAATTTTCTTCTACATCCAAGCATGCACCCTCCAGCTTTATGTGTGCAAGGACAGTTGCTTTATAATTAATACATGTGACTAAGTAATCGAGCCTGTGGACTGTGCAAATATTAAGGGATAGGCCTGAGCTACCCAGAGACACAATGTTTTAAATGAGGGGTATGGTGGGACATTTTACCTGCTAAGAACAAAAAGGACATGAAATGAAGTAGCAGAGGTGGAGATGCCGATTAAATTTATTACAGCTTGGACTTGTAAATCTGAGGCTTCTCCCGACACATTCTTCTATGCCTCACATCATACAGACTCTCTGGACCAAATTTTGACTCCAGAAGCTCATTTGAGGCTCTTAGTAAAGTCAAAAGGACCCACACAGAAGTCTCTGGAGGCAAATTTTGGTCTCCTGAATTTATGAAAGCACAAATATTACCCTCAATGAGGTGGTCCTCTTCAGTAACATGTACTTTCTCGACGACTTCCGCTACAGAGCTGTTGCTGCCCTCTACCAGCCCGCTGTCCTCTGCTGGTCCTGGTGAAGGTGCCCCAGCGTCTTCTCCCGGTGCTGGTGGCGAAGGCCCCCTGCTCTCCTCTCGCCACACAGAGGGCAGCTCAGAGCTCTCCTCTTCTCCCACAGGCAGAGGCTCGGTGCCCTCTGGCTCCTCCCTTTTACTGACCGAATCTGTCTTCCCCTCCACACCCAGGATCACGGCTGAAGCCTCCTCTCCCGGCAGGTGCTCGCCTGGGTTGGTCTCCTCAGAGGCAAGGCTCACACGCTCCGCTGGGTCAAACTGTGTTTGGTCAGCTACAGTTCCATGGTCATCTGCAGTCAGGGTTTCTGCACCTGATGATGCTTTTAGTTACAGTGGGGCAAGGAAAGGAAAAAGAGAATTACAGATAATTGCTGAACGGGCACATAAACTGGATGACAACTAAACCCACCGTGAACACAAACACTACCCGTCAAAGAGCTCCCTCCTGGCTACGGACAATACTCCCTCAAAGGTCTGCTGCACATATCCACACATACCCACTAGAAGATGGTGCTGCTCTTACATTAAAAACAAGTTTTCATTTGAAGCATATAATATATTTTTATACGAAGAGAGCAGACCTGTTTGCAAGTCAATGTTCTGTTACATTTTGCCTTATAAATCTGCAGTGTGCAGGTGGTTTCCTGGTGACAGGACACTGCAAGGAAGCACCTTTTCCTGCCCCAAACAAAGCACAGGATCAACGTGGGGAGTGGGAGGGAGCTGCTGTCCTGGGCTGCATGTGAGAAGTCCTCATGATACCTTCAGGTGGGCTGAATAAAAACCCTGAGAACCCAGAGGATGAGCAGTGCCCACTTCTTAAAACAAAACCCACTTTGTCTTTTTCAGTACTAAACTACCATTCATAGTATGATTTGTCTAATAAAAAACTCAACTACAGGAAGCCTAAACAAATTAAAACTTCCACTTTTTTCATCTTTCATCAACTTACTGGCTAGTAAATCAATGGGCTTTGGCAGAAAAAATTCATAAATAAAGAACTGACAAAATTGCTTTGACAGGTGTTTAAGGATAAAAGCTGAAGACTCAAAATGAGCTATACTGCCTATCAGACTGACTTACTAACATTCTAATTAAATTCAGTTTGACAGGATCTCGTACTTAACCTTCTCCTAAAGAATGTCAGGATGAAACCCCTGGTAATTCATGCATGAAATCTGTTTATATAATAATTACAAAACTGGAAAAACTGTATTTTCTGAGAAAATTATGATTTCAGAGTCAAAGCCAGTAAGCAGAACCATATGATACTGTTCATAGATGAACACATCTATATATGTTCCTACAGACATAGATGAACAGAAAAAAAAAAGTAATACACCCTGCTCTTAAAAAATCTGCTTGAATACTGCTGCCCTAAAGTAAGTTTACAGTTCTTCTGAGACATTCAAACAAAACACCTCCCCAGTAAGTGTCACCTAGTCAGCATGTGCCTACAGACCCAGGGAAGGACGGCTAAGCCAGAAGAAGAACAAGAAGCGGGAATCTGGACAGTTGAGACAGACAGAAGGCAACTTTGACTATGAGGCAGATAAAATCTCATTTGTCCCAGGAACTGTCAAACATCCAAGTTCCAACCAACCCCTTCAAATCCACAGTGGTATGGCAATTTATAACACAACTCAAACAACAGGAGGTAAACTCAGCTACGCGTCTCAGACCACAGACCTGCCCAGGGCAAGACCCCACTGCCGAGGGGCAGGGGAAAGGGCAGAGGGCCCCAGCCCATGGGGCTGAGTGTCAATCCATCAGTGGAATTCCTTTGTCAACCTGTTCAAGCCCCTTTTCAATCTGTTTACACTCAGTCTCCACCATGACCAACAGCAATGAGGGGTGCAGCCCTCTTACATCCCCTGTAAAACACATCCTGGCTCTTTTTAAGCCTGCTGCTGGTCACTCCATCAAGTGGCAGTTCTCGCATTATGAGAACCAGTAAATACATTTCCCTAGTTACTTTCTCTAGATCTCTATCACACCTTGTCTTCCAAGCACTCCTTTTCCTAAAATGAAGCTCAAGGTGAAATAGATACCAAATCAGAATAACAGTGAGTAAATCTTAAACTTAAGCTATTCCAAGCAGTGATTGAAAAAACAATGTATGCTCAGAGGCCAGACACTCGATCTTCTCACATTTTTATTTTTCATCCCTTTAGACACTTTTCATGCCTTCACCTTGCTTGGTGCCAGATGGACAGGGAGCATTAAAAAACCTACAGACAGAAACAAATGAGCTGTGAAAATTAGCATGTTATACAGAGTTTTAATTCGTGTTAGCAGCAAAAGAAACAATTCAAATGTATTATTACTAGGAACCTCCTGCAGCTCCTGTAAACATCAGCCCTGTAACTTCCAGCCATCTCTCTCTTCATCAAAATGTTTCATACAAATTGGATTTTAAAATACTGCCATGCAGCACAAGATCTGCACTGCTGGAAACCCTGGAAGCATTCCTCTGTTCTCTTCTGAAATGCAAAGAATTCCCTAGTATGGAAAAAATAAATCCTCTCAGTAATCTGTTCAATATCTTTATCCCCAAGAAAAATGAACATCATGTGGCAGTCAGCATTCCTAGGATTCCTTCTGGTTTTGTTTTATTTTTAAATTTAATTTTTTTATTTTCCCTGTTGTTTATTTTCATCTGGAGAAACAAAAAAAAACACAGTGAATGTAAGTGGGCCATGGCTACAGTATTTTCACATTGTCTTCTTTCTTTCCTTTTGGGAAAGCCTCAAAGTTTTGTGAGTTACACATCAATGGAAGGAAATGAAATACATGTTCCTCTATTAACATATTTAGAGAAGTTTTTTTTCAAATTATCTTTTCTTATTAAAGTAAATTAGAAAATAGTTAACATACCTGGTTAGTAATTGCCCAATAAATGTAGAACTTTCAGCTGTAATTACAAACTGCACTTAATCCCTACCAAGACACTAGTGTATGTATTCAGTACATTTCATAACCTATCCTGCCTTGAACATGCTTTTATACAGAATACTTAAACTACTCAGAATAAATTAGTTCCACTGTTTCCTTGAGCCTTTCAGTGTTCCTGTGCAGGTATCTTTCAGTGGAGGATGGAAAGGCAGAGGAATTGGACCAGGTGAATGAGAGAGCAGGCACAGTATAAAGAGGTTTCTGCTGATACTTTCAGCAGGGCTCTTCGGTTTGCAGATGTGTGCTGGCTTTGCAGTGGCACAGACAATGCTCAGCCCATACCACCTGCTCTCCTCTCTGCAGTCACAAGCCATAGCACCTCAAGACAACACACAGGATATAAACCCATACAAAAAACATGGATGCTGCAGGCAGAGTAACAACAAATCATAACTCAAGAATATAGGAAGGAAATGCAGTGAAATGAAATGCAAACGACTTCATGTATCTGCCTTCAAGATATATCTTTCTGGAGAGGTCAATTCCTGTAACTGCAGCATTCAGGTTCTTACAGGAGTGTTTCCAAACCTTCCTTGGTGCAAAGAGCTAAATATGATGAATACGGAAACAAAGTTTCGTTTTACTTCCACTGAATAGCGAGGATATTCTTATGGAACATCCTACAAACATACCTTGCTCACAAAACTAGTCTGCTGTGACTTGAGCCACAGGAACATTGCCAGTGCTGCACACTGCGTCGGGGAGGATTTTGTAAGAAAAAGGAAGGATAGTGGGGTAAGGTATTGCTAGTTCACTATTCTCTTAAACGGGGGAAGAAAGGGCACTAGACTGACAAGGTACTACACAAAAGGACCAACAGCAGG
>VZRR01010839.1:85653-161033 GCA_013398015.1 Oreocharis arfaki | reverse complement strand
AGCCCGCCGCTCAGCCAGTCCCGCCCACACCCGAGCCCCGCCCCTCAGCCAGCCCCGCCCACAAACGTCAGGCCTCGTTCAGCCAGGCTCCGCCCATATAAGCACAGGCCCCGCCCCCGTTCAGTCAGGCCCCGCCCCACCCCCTCCCTGGGCGGCCGCCGTGGTTCGGGCGCCTTGGCAGCCGTGGGGCGGGGCCGGGAGTGTGTGCGCGGCTCTCGCGAGAGCTGCTATGGGGTTCGCGCGGTGCTTGCTGGGAGCTCGCTCCTTTCTGGCGGCCCGGCCATCTTGGCGGCGCGTCTGCGGTGAGCGGGGCCGGGCCGGGGGTGCGCGGGCCGCTGCGGGCGCTGCTGCCGGGTTCTGACCGCTCCCTTCCATCCCCCTGTGTTCCAGGTACCGCCCGACCCCTCGCGAGTCAGCAACATGGTGGCCGCGAAGAAGACGGTGAGTGAGAGCGGGGCCGCGCCGGGCGCACGTGGTGGCGGGGGGGTCCGAGCAGCCCCGTGGTGCGGCGGGAGGACCCCGGCATGGCTTGGGTTGGCGGCCGGGGGTGCTGGGGGGCTCTTGGGGCGCTCGTCGCGGCCTTCAGAGCCCTGATCCTGCTCTCCTGACACTGGCCGCGCCCCTCGGCCTCTTCCCACCGGGCTCGCTGTTCTCGGATCCTTCCCGTGCGATATCCCGGGGTGCTTCCAGAGGCCTTGAGGTGGCTGGAGGAAGGGAGAGGTGGTGCCGAGTTCCTAGTGCGGGTGGAGTTCAGGTTTTGCCTTTCCGGCCATGTTCTAGCCTTTCTTTCAGAGTGGCTCTGACAGATCTGGGGTTTTTGTCCAAAGGTGGTGGTTCTTTCCGTGTAAATACGCCTAACCTGTTGTCGTGATCATCACGCTCACTTGTTGTAATATCAGTTCCATATTGCACAGAATCACTTCTTTCTGCTGCCCCTAACGTTGTCAGTGTGCGCCCTGGGGAGAGACAGATTAAGGCTGGCTTAGATTTGCAAGGCAGAAGTGGTGTTTACCTGGCCTTGACTAGCTGAGCTTGACAAGAGCCTGTCAGATACACGCAGATGTCACTGATTTTGCTGATAGCAGCAACAGTGCTTTGAGATGTATTTTCCTTTTGTGAGACATGGGGGGAAGAAGGAACTTTCTGAACTTGTGAAAACAGTATCAGCAACGCCCTTATCCACAAGCTTTCTTATGCTCAGATTACTGACTGGCTTTTCTTATTGCGTGTTTCACACTGTAGGGAGATTTTGAAAGATGCATATATTTGAAATTTCTTTTTTTTAATGTTTTCTATTGTTTTGAAAAGTGTGAAGTAACAATAATGCTTTCCTACATATTTTTCAGAAAAAGTCCCTGGAGTCCATCAACTCCAGGCTTCAACTGGTTATGAAAAGTGGCAAATATGTGCTTGGGTACAAACAGACCCTGAAAATGATTCGTCAGGGCAAAGCCAAGTTGGTCATCCTCGCCAACAACTGTCCTGCTTTGAGGTAAGCAGATGTGTGAGAAAACAATTCTGAGACGGGTACTTTGTACAGATGTGATGTGTGCTTCATGCTAATTTCTCCAGTGACTTAAAACAGAGGACTTTGCTGGCATATTCTAGAGTGAGCTGAAATAAAAGTGACAGGTAGTTTGCTGTGTCTAGAAGTGTTGAAATGTTTCCTGGTGTTTTTCTAGCTTTCTAATTCAAGGAATTTGCACTAGAGAAAGTACTGGAAGCTTTTCACACTTGATATGGTTCACTAAGGGTGTAATGGGCCTGAATTCCCATATTTTTCCAAAGTAGTGTATTGGAAAATAATTTTACAGCTAGAAAAACTGGTCATTGATTTAAAATATTTGAAGCACACAAAATTTGCTGTCAAAGTTAGTTCTAAATTTGGGGTCCTGGCCAGAGAAGCTGCTTTTTTGAGAATGTAATCTGTACTAATATCATGACATTTTCCTCCTTGAAAATCTGGGTCCTTTTTCTTGTCGAGGGATATTGACAGGCTCAAGAAAATGTAAATGTGAAACTCAGACATTAGATACTCGAGAAATAGCAGGACTGTTACAGTAGGCAGCATTAGTGAGGTTTCCAGAAGTGCTTGGGAAATATTGACTGCTAGACTCTCCTAGTGGAAGTCAGAAGAGAGGGCAGTATAGATGGACTTTTTGTTTTAAATTAAAATACACAGTTCCTTTCTCAGCTGGCAATAACTGTATCTCTCTGTTCAGCATCTGGCCATTGCTGGGCATCAACATGAACTCTCTTAGTGTATGCACTTTGGCACAGCTCCTATGGCCTTTCAGAGGTCTGCAGGTGCTGAAACTTTTTACTGTGTAGAAATGAGCCTGTGTAGGAGCAAGCCTGAAGGGTTTGTTGTTACAGACCTTCAGCAAACGTCTGGGTAAAGGTTCCTGAGCCACAACCCCAGGGTGATTTTGCCTTGCAAGAAACAGCTGTGTTTCTCTGGGTGGGAAGGAAAAGTGTCTTAAGGTTTAAGTGTGGTAGGAGGTAAGGCTGCTTCCTCTGTGTTGCAGTTGATTAGAATTGTTTGTGGGTACTGTTAACACCCAGTTTTTGGATTTCAGAAAATCAGAGATTGAGTACTACGCCATGCTTGCCAAGACTGGTGTCCATCATTATAGTGGGAACAACATTGAACTGGGCACAGCATGCGGAAAATACTACAGAGTGTGCACACTGGCCATCATCGACCCAGGTAATCCCCTCATTCAGTGTAGGGACCAAATGAGGAGGTGTCTGTGAATCCTCCCCTCTCCTGTGAGTAGCAGCACTGAGCAAGGAACGAGCAGGAGTGATGACACACTTTACTGCCTTTTTCCATCAGGTTTAGCACTTAATTATAATTTCCTCTGACCAAGATCCTGTTCTTCTTCTGTGAGTCCTAGGTTCTTAGAACCTGGAAAGACTGCTGCTTCTCTTGCACATAGCTCTTTTACTGCTGAGCCCTGTGAGCATTTTGTCTACTTGTCAGTCTGTAGGGAGGTTTCAAGTGTCTGTGAAGTAGCAGTGTATGGGACCTGTTTCTGAACCTGTAAGTTAGGATGTGGGCTTTAACAACATGCTGTTTACAACAGCCCTGTTTGACTGTTCTTAATCTAAGACAAAGGATTATGACTTGCCTTGCTTCCCAGAATAATATGCAGAAAAATAACCAATAGGCAGGTGGATATTCATCAAGGGATGAAAATTATATTGAACACTTTGTTTTAAAACTGTAAGTTTGTATATAATTACTATAGTTTGGTAGCAGTCTTTGTCCCAGAGACTTGCTCAAAATCCTTATATAGAATGCTAAGTAGGTGACTTCCCATCCTCTTTCCAGAATGTTTTAAGAGAAGAATCAATCCCTTGTTCTGTTTGTTGACCAGAATGCATACACGTGGGTTTAATGATTTCTGTAATAACTTTAACCAAGTAATAACTCTTCCCCAAGTCACAATGACTTGAATTTCCTACTTCTTCAGAAAACTTGATTTAGCTTGCTTGTATTCAAATAGTAGCTGTAAACTTAATTTTCAAAATGTCACTTTCAGGTTTGGTTTTGGGTGGGGTGGGAGCTGCAAGTAAATCCTAATGCTCTGTAGCTAACAGTGCGAATATTCTCGCTGTCCTGATATTTCTGTGATCAGGGGAGGCTAGACATTCGCTATAGTAAAACTATGCATTGTGTCCTCCAGGACTAGATTGTTGTTCTAGTACTGGCTTTGTGATGCTGGTGACAGGTGCATAATTACTGGAAAATACTGTATTTGGATTAGAAAAACACAGTTACAAGTATTTTTTATCAATCTATCAAAATTACTTGCTTTTTTCCTAAGCAGACCATCTGTTGCTTTTAAGTTGTTTTCTTTTATTAAAATTACTGTGGTGGTTTTATGGGTGGGTTTTTTTCTTATTTTTATTCCTAAAACATCTTTCTGTGGGACCTCTTTTAACAGTACATTTTTGTTTTACAGGTGACTCTGACATCATTAGAAGCATGCCAGAACAAACCAGTGAGAAGTAAATGCTGTAAAGGTGTTATTTCTACAATAAAACTGGTTACAGATATCTTTTAAGAAAAATTTGTATTATACCTTTGTTGATTTTAGGGAACAAACTATATAAATTAAGATTCATTACCACTGCTGTGCTTCCTGTTCTGTTAGAAATAACCTTCACACGGCAAAATTTGCCTTTCTTTCTGTAGGAGTTGTGGATCTTGAGAGGTAAGTGAAAGAAGCCTTGATCATGGCAAGTACAGTGCCAAATCCCAACTGGCTAGGGCTTCCTTTGTGTTTGCTTTTGGAGTGCTAATGCAAACACAGGGCATAATGTGAGGGACAGCAGCAAATCTGGGATGTTTGTGGGGGATCCTAAAGGGTTTACTTACATTCACACTATTTTTACCAAGTGAATCAAGTACTAATGTGCATTACTCCCTTTGTCTTTTCCTTCCAAGAGTAATACCTGTAAAAGGGCAAACAGGATATAGCTTCTAGATGTGTAGATGTGTAACATATCCTTTCAGTAAGATACCAGCTAATTTCACAAAACTGTTTTTAAATTAGTAGCCTTTTTTTTTTTTTTTAGTTTTCTGAAGATGCTGGTGACAGATGAGCTGGTGTTCTCAAGTTACTATTGCTGACAACATCAGTATCTTAAGAGATCTGTGCCTGTTTTGTGTGAGACCATGACTGTAGGATGTTCCTAATTACTAGGGATTGTTAAATGAGGTGCTAGTGCTTTTCTGAGGTGGTGAAAGAGACACCTAATGAAAATATGAAAATAAGAGTGTACCTGTAACCTCACAGAATTCCAAAGTATTCCAAAGTACAAGGTACCTTTCAAAGCTTGCTGTTGTGTATCCATGCATGCTCATCAGCTTATCTGAGATCACTTGATCACTTCAGTTCTGCTGCAGCTACTTCTGTTATAAAATGGATGAAGTTGTGTGTTTCCATCTGGAGATAGTCAAGAGGCAAACTCCAGTCTGTGCCAAAGCAAAAGAGGAAGTGCTGGTGTCTTTACCTATTAAACCACAAATCGAGATGAGTTGCAGCCAAGAGAAGGGAATGAGACTTAAAGACACTTCAGTTGGCCAGAACAGAAGCAATTTGCTGGTTTTGTTTGTGTTGTAGTGTTTGACAAATGGTGTGCAGCTAGGTGAATTGACCAAATAATGCTTTCAGAATTAATATACTACTTGCATTCAGGAAAGTTACAGAATCAGTGAATACTGATCAAAGGACAGTAGGGAGAAGTTGGATAGTCTGAGCATGATTAGAAAAAGTTCTTGAAACCTCAGGTTGTGATGCTGATAATCCAGCAGACTTCCCACTTTAAGTATTTACTTTCGTCACAGTTTAAACACAACTGTGTAAATTTGTATTTTTACTTCCTACTGATTTCAGTAGTTACTCTTGGTTTAAGAATCCAGGTCAAGCCTAATGGCTGTGAATGCTGTCCCACTTGTTGCATGTATGTATGTATACACAGAACTATATATATGCACACAGACTGAGCTTAAAATACTAAGAGTGGAGGAGGGAAATACAGAAAAGCAAGCCAAATAAATTCATACCCTAAAAATGCTTCAAAACATGGAGGTTTTACTTCAAAAAATAACAGCATTTTATTATTTTGCATAGCTTATTTCAGTTGTTCTGCTTAATTAGAACTTTTGCTAGTTACTAAATTGTTTATATAAAATTTTCAACATTTCTTATCTGCAGTCAATGCAAGACGAAACACATGGCATATAGATGCAAGGATCCAAAATATTCAACTTCAGACACAAAGATTTGTTATTTTACTTTGAACCAGTTAAGAAAATAGCTCTGACAAATTTGTATGTATAAATATACAGTGTAGCGTACACTTAAAATTCTGATCAGTATTTTAGCCTGTTTTCCAAGTCTTCCATTCTCTTTGTCATTTCTTCCAGTAGACAAAAGTTAAGGAAAGAGAGCTACTGATAGGATACACTAATAGAAAAAGTCAGCTGCCTGATTGCTATGGTCCATAAACATTTTCTTGGTTCTCCTTTTTGACTCCCAGTAGTTTATTATACAATACTCCCCTGTATTTTCTTGTTCTGATTTGATCAGCTGAGTTGAGAAAGCCCTGTGAAGCCCCCATTTACTAACAGGCATACCTTGACATGGAGTTTGGGCTGCAGCTTATTAAAAAGGCTGGTTCTGAAAATTGATTGCTTTTCTGTCTTGTACAGGGAAGATAAATATTTATCTAGTTAATGCTAATTTAAAAATGTTTCACTTAATCACATGGAAAACTGAATGTAGCTAAAACTGTGGGGCTCTGAGACCTCAGTAAGAATGTCTGCTCCTCATGATCTGCTTCTGCCCACACATGTGACAGTGGTTTGCAGACAAATGTGGAATAGAGTGCAACAAACTCCATGGCATCTAGGGCTGGTTCCTTTTACAGTAAGAAGCTGTAGCAGGGCAAAGTAGTGTACAGCATCCCTTTTCTGATAAGCACTTCCAGTTGGCAGGAATGCTGTGTGCTGCAGTAAGAGGTTGGACCAATACTGTTCACTCAGCACCTCCTTCTGAGTGCCATGGAAAGGCTGCAGCCAGGGGAAGATGAGGAAGAGGAGGCCTGTCATCAAGAGAGAACTGAAGGCACTGAGATCTACCTCAGAAGGATGAATCTCTGCACTCCATTCCTTGCTTGTTTGACTAGGGTCTTGATTTCAACATCTTAAGATCTTACACAAGGGAAGATGGAGAACTGGGCATATAAATTGGGATCTTTGACATGTTGCTGTTAGGAATTTTTTGGGGCAGACAGGCAAATTGAATTTGGCCTCTTGAGTTTGGCCAGAACAGCCACATGTACTATGTCCCCCCATTGACAGCTGGAGAATCTCCTCTTGGTAGGAAGAGTGGGTATCCTGCTTCTGTGGGTGTCCAGTCTGCCTGGACATTGGGTTTGGTAATTTCTAATCTGTCTGCTGCAGCAAGGATTACTCTGGGCATACGAGCACCATGCATTCTCTTCAACAGCCATATTTCTCAAGTGTTCACAGAGGCAAAGTTCAAGCAGTGAAAGTGCACTCAACTGCTTATAGAAGTTAATGTAGTTGGACACAAAACAGTTTGGACTGGTCCCTCTAAATTTGTATTGTGTAACTGGAGCTACTTTTGTAGCCAGTTCTTGGTACCCCCCCCCTCAGATATCTGGATGAGGACTAGCCAGCAGTCTGCAGTTATCAAGAACTACTGTATCACCTCATACCTGAGCTGCTCTTGAGATAAGGCAGAGAAATGAGGTTTCTAATAAAGAGGAAACTGGATGGTTCATACTCTGTTCAAAGCAGTGGCTGCACAGCACTCTGATGAAGCATTTAGCACTGTTCCCATCAAAATTCCTAGTCTCTGGCTCAGTGTTGACAGGTTTTCCATCACCTTGAGTCCTTGGAGTAGAAATCACAGGGTTGCCTGCTCAAAGGGTAAAGCAAAAAAGCACGTAGCAACTAAGTTTTTTGATTCTGAGTAAGCTCAGAGCCCAGCTGCAGGAGGTAGCAGTGAAGTGCTTCTCCTGAAGAGGCAAGAATTGGTCTCCTTTCTTGTTAGCATGCAGGCTGGGACTCTGCATGTCATATAACACTTGAGGATGTGGGAAATGATGTAGAAATTTTTCTCCGAAGTCATCTGGAGAAGTCCTGTCAGAGAAATATGTATGTTGATAAGCATTTGAAACACCTAGCAATAACCTTATGCGATGGCTTTCTCCTTTATGAAATCTGCTTTGCATGGAGTGATTTAATCAAGTGATTAGAACATAATTCCTTGAAGTGTCTGCCAAAGGATTCACTTGGGAAGGTGAGAGAGAGAGGCTGGCTGCTGCAGGCAAGGTCTGAAGTGGTAGGCAATGTTCTGCATCAGGTCACTAGCCACCGAGGGCTCTGCTTGCCTCACTCTGGATAGACTGTTCACAGATAGACTGTTCTCAGCCTGAAGCTGTTCTTGTCTAGGAAGCACACAGTTACAGAACTCAAATAGAAGATGTGATGTCTTACTTTTTGCTCAGAAGCAGCTTTCATGAAGAAAACAGGAATTTGCTGCATAAACACTGCATGATGAGTTGTACTGCCAGTTTGCTGCTCTTTCCTGAGATGTGGATGTTACAGGTAGTGTAAAGGCTGCTGTACTAACAGCTCCCCTGAAAAAAACAGACTAACTGGGGGCAGAAGCTACTGATTTGCACTTCATTAAGTTTTATCTGCATTTCTTTTCATGCAAAATCAACCAAACCTGAGTCCTGATTTCATCTGGAGTATGGTTTTAAATGACTCACTGCATCTGGTGCCTCACCGCATCTGGTGCCTCACCAAGTAGTTCAGAAGGGAAACATCTCCTGTACTCTGACACCTGTAGCCAGTAAATGCTTTTTCAGTACCATCTGAAGAAGTAACCCAAAGCAAAGTGTTAGTCTTGAATTTCACCAGTCCTTTCTTTGCTGACCCTGAAGGTGTTTACTATTAGGGGTTATTAAAAATCAAGATCCTTATTAATATTTTGGTCCCTTCTATGAAGAAGCAGATTAAAAGTCTTAAAGGCCTTGCTTCTTGGAAACTATCTATTATGTAGTTTAGCTCCTCATTACAATAAACTGATTTTAGCTATGGAGGCAGTTTAGACTTGATGCAAAAAAATTTAGTTTGTTTTAGCCTGCCTTTCTTAATCTTACATGTAAGAAACAGTTACTCAGAAAGGATATATCGCTGGGTGAGTTTTCTTACTTCACTGGTTGCGTAGTTCTGGAATGTCACAAGGTTTTCACATTTACACTGGTCATTATCTTTTGAAGCTTTTGCTGAAAAACAGAAACACTTAGGCATAGGCTAAATGCTGAAAAAATTGAATAGAATGGGGAGGAAATGACAAGGAATTATAAATGCAGAGCAGGTTTAATACAGCTTCCTGTCCTCAAAACAGGTCAACATCCAAAGGAATGCCCTGAGGCAGATTCTGTCAGTTCTGGAAAACAGTACACCATGTGTAGTCCCATATATTCAAAGAACAGTCAGGGTTATTCTAAACAAAGGTAACGCGATTACCTGTTGTTGAGTGAGTGTAACTGTCTTCAAAAAAATACTTGTGGTGTACTGCAAGATGTGGACAGTCAATGACATCTGTGATGGCTATTGTGGTTGATTCAGGTCCTGCAGGAACCCCCCCAAAAAGTCTAAAAATCAAACCCACTAAATAATAATTTTGTTATCTACTCACATGCACTGAGTTCTCCTTAATTAGTAAGTAATCTCACTAATTGCAGTGAGGATCATTCAAGGAAAGGACTAGGGATATAGAGATGTGAAGGAACCAAGCTGTTAGGCTGTATTTACTGTATACATGATTTAAGTTGTGGGTTGCAGAACTGAAAGGGAATTGTGAAGGTTCCTGTGAGAAACAGAAGTCATTGAAAGCTAAACATGCTTAAAGTGTCTAGCACAGAGCTGAACTACAAGGTTCCCCATGAAGCATTTCATTGGGATGGTGCAAGAAGCATGCAGCCATGCTTTTGTTACAGTGAATGTCCGTTCTTCGCACTGCAGAAAGGAGGGTGACTGGGCGGGGCGAGGAGGCAGGGATGTGGGATGAACCATTTTGGCTGAACCGTGAGGGTTCTCTACAGAAGGCAGCACGAAGAAGCAACTTAGCAGTGACTGGGGAGACAGCAGGACAGGACACTTGAGTTAAAACAGCCAACCTGAAGGCTGTGGACCAGTCTTATGAAGCCTCCCAGATGATGCATCCTGCTGGTGAGGTGACTCTTTCAAGGCTGGTAGATAGAAATTGCCAAAAGAAACGATATCACAAAAGGAGCAATAAAAATGTTCACATTCCTTAGAAATGGAGATGTTTCTCCATTGGTGCCAGTAACTTGGTGTTTGTCTCTCATAACACATGGAGAATGCCTCATACCTGTGCAATTTAGAAGAGGACCAGTGTTGATGGAAACTCCAGTACTTGCCCTTCAACTCAGACTATCAGAGGAACTCTTCCAAAACCAGAAGCGATTATTTAATAGTAGTGAAGCAATCTGAAATGACAGCAATCTACTTCGTGTCCTATAGTGAAAATTCTTTCATGTTTCATTAATATCCATCATCCTTTGGGGTGAACTGAATAAGAACTGCTTGGAGAAAGAAAAAGCTTCTTACTGTCCTTCAGTTTTCTTTATAATAGGAAACCTTGATCAGGGAGTTGGGAGTTTTTAGGTGAGAAGGGTGCAGTAGAGTCTATTTGATACACTACAGTTTTAAGCAAAAATATGCGTTTCTAATTCATGAAGCACAGTCTTTAAAATATAAGGATTTATTTCAGAGTCCACACCCCGATCTTTTTAGTCAAGAGATTGAGAGGAAACAGAAATCTGTTTTGTTTGAGGTAGAACCTCAGTCGCTGTGTGCCCTGCCCCTGTCTTGCCGCCAGAGGGCAGTGTGGGGGCAGCTTCGGTTCCTTAGGAACGGGTCCTTTAGTAGGACATGAACACCTTCGACTGACTCTGGAGCCAGATGAGTTGAAGAGCAGGTATTTAACAACTGCACGACTTGACCGATGATGCCAGGGTGGATGGAGCATCTGGGACACACTCCTTCCTCTGGAACCTAGAGCTCCTTCCCTGAAAGTGAATGCATGGGGGTAAAAGGTGACAGTGCAAACCCTCCTGATATGCCATGAAGATGTGGTAGGGAGGTGGAAGATGCTTCTGTGACATCCAGGTTTGCTATGAGTACTGGGACCCCTGCTGGTGTGGTCAGTTTTGACAGATGCACAATAATATACAGCTGTGCTAAGTTGCACTGGAAAGGAGATGAGGCCCTCTAGAGTGGAGGTTGGAATTACTGAGCATGAATATCAGGGAAAAACAGATGAGTGGTTGAGTAAGAAGACCAGAAATCAGGCAGCAGAACTACAATCTGTATAGATACAGATGATATAGACATAGATATAGATATCTCAGTCTGCATGGGAACCAGCTGCTGGAAGGAACTCAGATTTTGGATAAGAGTTCAGGGCAGAGAGGTGTGGGATGAGATCACAAGGGAATGAAACAAACTAGAAGTGGAGTCTAGCTGAAGAATGATCAAGCCAGAAGACGGATGGTGAAGACTTCTGTTGTAGGAGAGATGGAAAAGGTAAGATGAATCTTGAGTGTTTGACCCTGGGTAATGACTTGCTCTAGAAGTTGTTCAGGAGCTGCAAGCTAATGAGGGGGTTGTTTAGGAAGGGCAGAGGAACTGACTTGAAACGTTTGAGCTTTGGACACATTGCTGGTATGGACATGTAATTAGGGACAGAAAAAAAGAGAGATGCACTGGCAGAGGTGTGATAGGTCTCCAGTTTGGGATGGGAATTGGGCATTTCAGAAACTCCTCTTCAGGCTTCAGAAACTGGTTGGGGCTCTAAGATTTGTAATCTCATTGCCTCTGTGAAGCTGAATAAACACACAAGTAGTGGCAGAGACCGATCACCCTGAATCCCTTGGTGAAGTCAGTGCAATGAATGAATTTGTTTGGGAGCAGTGCTGAAGTTGGATGTTCGTTTTTAGTGTTCTGTTTTGTAACAAAACACAAGTAATTTGTTAGGAGGAGCCTGTAAGAAAGTGTCATCAAAAGCAGTGTCTGAACATTTGCTGAACTGATAACAATCCACAATTTAGATGAAGAACAGAATGTTAACCAGCTGGCTGCTGAGTACTGTCACCTGATCAGGGCTGGGGTCTTGTGACAAAAATAGTATATGACCATGTAATTAAAAGCTCCCATAATGCACATGCTCAGAACAGGAGTGAAGCTGCAATCATATTGAGTGCGTATTATGTATGACATTGCCAGAGCCTCGTTAGTGCTTCCAGTCAGATGAGAAATTAACATTAACCAAGGCAATGAATGGGAACCTTCCAACTGAATTCCTCTTAATAAGATGCAAGAGAGAAAAAAAACCCCTCCTTTTTTTTGCCTTTACTACTAGTCATCAAGAATAATTAACAGTAATCAGCAGCTATTCTACAAGGCAGATGCTTTCTTGCAGAATAAAAGAAAAAAGCCTTACTCCCAAAAAAACATTTGGAAGGCTTCTGCTTTAGTTGGAAACATGCAGTGCATCCACAGCTGGGCCTAAGGATGAGAGGCTTTGTCAGTGGAGTCCATGAGGTTCACAGGATCTCCCATGGCCCTCAAAGGCTGGAGCCTCAGAAGACCTCAGCTAAGGATGAAGGCTGGAGTAAAGATAAAAGTTACTGCTATTGCAAGGGAGGAGAAAAATTGGGCTGTAGACAACAGAAGGTGTAAAAAAAAAGAACATTCAGATTGTGTAACAGGTTTGGAGGCAGACTTTCTGGTGAAGTGAGTTCATGAGTTAATAGGTAGTCCTGGAGTGTCCAGAAAAACAAGGCTGGGTCAGTCCTCAGTTCACAGGTGTGAGGCATTCATTGCCTGTTGCTGAGAGAGGGGGAGGACAGTGCTGCCCAGTTACCAGAGGTGTAGGCAAGAAACTGCCACAAAGGGGCAGGATTTACTTATTTTTTCATGCTGTAGATAATGTAGTGTAAAGGGGAAAAAATGGTGATTGCTAACCACTGCTGTGGGTACCTGAAGGATGCATTTCCATCACTGAGCTCTGGGGTTTGCTAATCAGTGAGAATTATTATACTGGGGTTTGCCAATCAGTGAGAATTATTGTTCTGGCTGCCAGATAGTTTTGGCTTTGGCATCTCCAAAAGCTTTTAAGATGACATGCTGTCATCAGAAGATTATCTGCCTAATAAGGTTAATTGAACTGACTTGGTTTTATGTTATCATAGTATTTAGTATTTCAGAAAGATGAAACTAGGACTTCTTAGGACTGAAAGACAAAGAGTATGCAAGCTGAGAAACATCCTCAAAGTCTTTTTTACAGATTCTTCCTTGAGATCTGTATAAAGCAATTGTATCTGCAGCTAATTTTATACAATAATGTTAAAGGGAAAAAAAGAGCAAAACCTGTTTGCATTTAATTCCAAGAAAAACAACCAGATAAAAGCTAGTGAAAATTAAATATTCTTGCACAATTCTAGTCCTATGACTAACATCATTCCATCTGTTGTTTCTGAATTTTGCTTCAGGTACCAGTTTGAATGTACAAAAATTACTGAGTCTTGGGAGCGTGTGAGTGGGAGAGACATGCTGAACTCTCTCTGGCTGAACAGCTTTTACCCCAGCTCAAATTTCCCCTTCCCCTTGCTAAACTTCACCTGGGAATGTTTATATACAAGCTGTTTATTCCAGAGTGAAGAAGGGTGCTTTCTGAAACAAACTTTCCACATGTGTGTAGCAAAACTCAGAGCTTATGCATAACTGAAATCCACTCTTTGTAGCTGTGAATATATGTTCAATGAACTATTTTTAGTTTTCTATAACTACACACAACAGCTCTTGCTGATTTATTTTGCTGGGGTTTAGGTTTTTGCTGTTGATCTTAGGATTTTTTTTTATCCTCATTAAGGTATTAAAAATCCCTGATTATTTTCCCACATTCCTAATGAAATAGATCATGTTTATTTGGTGGAGTGGGGTTCATTGCATGGCTGACTTAACTGTAGAAACAGAAAAGAGAAGGAGCAGTTGATTCTTCTAGGCATAGAATTGTACATCTTATGCAACCTTTATGAAAATAAAGGGAAGACAATTACTAATACATTTACCCAGTGAATAGATTAACAGTATATATTCTTCACATATTAAAGGGCAGAAAAATCCAAAAAGCAAAACACCTGTAAACATTCACTTCTCTTCTATCTCAAGGAAAATGGAATTTTGTTACCTTCACAGATCTGAGCTCTTAGCTCTTCACTTATGTCTTCCAGAGCTGTGAAATCCTCAGCATAGAAGAGATGTTTGTATGATGGCTCAGAAGCAATTTCCAGCAGTTCTTCCTCAATTGCTTTTCCTATTCCAACAGCATAGATGATTATACCTGGATTCAAAAGAAATTGCACATACTTATTATTTCAGCACTTCTAATTCTAAGCACTTGTTCATCCATGAAAGGAAAACATGAAAGGGAGAACACAAGAAATGTATATTCTGTGTAACTTCAAAATCAGTGAAGAGGCTTAATATGCTTTAATTACTGGGAGATTTGTAGAAACTCTCTTGTTTGCTGTAATTTGACATACAGTTTTTGTGTTAAAGAGATGACACTTGCCTGGCCACTACTGATAGTAAATGGTCCCAGAAAGAGTATTACAAACAATCCAAGAGAATCACACTGTTCAGCCTCACAACTGCACTGCAAGTCCCTGGTTTGTGTGTGTCTGTAGGGTATATGCAATGCAGCAAATTACTGGGCTGATGGGGACACCTGTTACATATTAGCAAATGAGGCAGAATCTTGAAAGATGGCAATAATTTTTCTGAAAAATACTGTGAATATAGAAAAATACTGTGTTTCATCAAAATCCTCAGAGCACACTGAGATTTGATTCTTGCTCTCTAAGGGGCACTAACAGCCTGGAAAGCCCACTCAGGAGGGTAAGAATGGGAAAACAATTTGTGGGGCTAGGAAAGAAAGAGCCTTACAGCAGGGATGCTCAGGACAAGTATTTCCACAGCAGAGGTGCTAGGGAGAAGGTAAGTGAGGATGTGTAGTTTTCTTTACTCTGGAAGCAGGGAAGGAGGAATTGGTTCAGAGCCCTCTCACCAGACAGATTTTAAACAAGCAATAACTACAAAGCAGAGATCTTCAATAATCTCTTTTTCAGCAGTTTTTTTTTTATGCTCATAAGCATATGATCTGATATAACATTTCTCTTTACATCAGTTCTGGCTTAGAAAGTGTCCACAACTAGTACTGATTTTGTGATTCATAGTACAGCTATGAGCTTCACAAGTCTTTTATACAATCCAGGAGAAGATGCCTCCTTAGGTTGGTTTCAGATAAAACTTGGGATGAGGAGGTTTGGTATCTTTATTTAACATAGGGTAGTAACTGCTGCACACTCAATCGCAACTTTTAACCTTTTTGCTGAAGAACCATAGGTCTGATAATATCAAAAAATACACATTTTCCAAGTTTTTAACTTTTAACATAAGTATCTCCTTACTTTTCTTCATGAATCTGCCTACCATTGCACTTTAGCCAGGAAAGGAAAATGTTCACCAGAAGCTGATTCAATGTAATGAATGTACCAGTCATGCTGAAGTTTGTTGCTATGGAAAGACTTGGGGATATCAGTGATAAAATACTCAATGTCCATTTCATATTGAGCATTACTCTATTGGCTGTGCTGCAATTACACAGGGGATGGGTTTGGCTTGTAGCACTGCAGAGCCAGTGTAAGCAGTCCAGATCTGAGGTTTCATTCAGCAGATAAGAAAGCTGGCTTGTACTTCTTTCCTTCTTCTGTAAGTCCTCCATGCAATTTCACACATCTCACTAGTAAGCCTGTAAATGTTTTCATTTTCTAAAAAATTATTTGAAAACCCACTTTATCTTTCATTGTAATGGCACTCTTGTTAGCACATGCCCTTCTCATATCCGTGGATGTTTTTCCCTCTTCTCCTTACAGAGAGGTCCTAAACAATGCTCTACTAATCATGTATCAAATTCTGATTGATAGATCAAATCAATAAAATGAGCTCAGAAAAAAAGATGTGCAGAATCTTTTAAAGTCTGGCTATTTTCTCTGTGTTGTAGCCCATCAGCTGTGGTTCTTAAAGCAGTTTCTTGTAAAATAAAAAAAAAAAGTTTTGCAAAGATAAAAGAGATAGTTTATTTTCTTGACAAGTTTTGAAAATTTTCAGTTGACTCTGCCAAACAGATGAAAAGTTTCTGATTGTGGTACAGGTGTCCTAGAGGATGGACTTCTGCCCAAACATATTAGAAATTAAAAATCACCATTTTCAGTCACATTTCAGCAAATAGGCATGTAGAAACAGTAAGATAGACAGCACTTCAGCTATATTCTTTCAAGAAGAGTCATCTTCCTTCCAGAACACCATTAGCACTATAAACTGGTTAAAAATACAGAATATACCCTGTAAACAAAAATATAGCCAATTATTACCATAGTATTTCTCACAAGAATAGATTTATTTTGAAGAGACAGGGTTTTTTTTATCGTTTTCCTAGAATTTTTTAGGAAGTTCCCAGGTCTCTGTATCAAACGTCCACCCCTAGTGGATACGTTCAGGGCACTCAGAGTATGCCAGGTGGGTGGCACCACTACCTGTGGTGAGACACTCCCCACGAGTCCTGCTCTGGGGATGATGCACATGCCTGGCAGCAAAGGCCCGTGTGAACACAGAGATCTGATGTGCAGGACAGTGGTCACTGTACTGGCCAGACTGCTGTGGCAAACACTCTCTCGATTAGCACGCAGCATAGCACATCCAAACCGTTACTACATCTTATTTCTAACAATATTTGCCTTTCAGAATGAGACATTGAAAACATCTCCACTTACCACGTCGCTTTGCTCTGGTAGCCCACTCAGAGACTTCATCCTGGGCTCGTCCATCCGTAAACACAATGGAGATTCGAGGGACATTTGCTGAAAATGGTCTTGCTCCTTCCATTTCTGTGAAGCTTCTCTCAAGCATTTGCCTCAGTGCCAGTCCTGTCATGGAACCTCGGCCCATGTATTTCATTTGTGACACAGCTTTCTTCATGTCTTTGGCTGAGCTGAACTGCCTTAATGTAAACTCTGTGCGAACCTCAGTGGAATACTGAAGCAAACCAACTCGAGCGGCTTTGGGTGAAATCTCAAGTGTATCCAAGATTCCTGTGACAAATTGTTTTACAATTTCAAAATTATCCTCTCCAAGACTTTTTGATCCATCAATCACAAACACCAGGTCAATTGGGCCTTCAGTGCATCCTGTGGAATGAGCAGCAGAGTGTTCAGATCAAGAAAAAATTCCACAAAGCTGGGAAAAGGATCCAGATACCCTGGCAAAAACTCAGGGAGCACCCTAATCCTGGCTCATCCTACTGTGCCAGTGTGTCTGACAATGTTGTGTACAGGCTGTATCAAAAGCTAAGAGTGTGCCTGTGACTGAGAATTTAACAACAATATAATCACAGTGAATATTTACTGAGATATTTCTGCTCTGCAGAATACTACAACTCTTAAAAATGCAGCAACAATCAGTAAATGTTAAGAATGACTCTTAAGTGGAGAAAAATGAAGAACATAGCTAGCATATAGACACAGTTGCCATCATTTTCTTCCAGGGACAAGCCCGTATGCTAACTTTGGATTTGTTAAATCTGTCAGTACTGAGAGACATGGAAGAGATTCACTGAAGCTGCATTGGTGTTGCAAGAGTTACAAAATAGTTTAAAAACTATTTAATTATTGAGAGAATCAGAATTGGCTAGATAAGGGGTTTTTTGCTTGTAACTGTCTACCAATTTTGTAATTAGAAGGCTTAGGTATTGCTGCAATTAACCTTTTCTGGTTTACCCATTAGAGCTGGAGTTTGTCAGAAGACATGCAAATTTTTAAAATTTGTATTTCCCATATTTTTTGGCAAAGGCACACGTAAAAATCAAAGCAGTTTGTAGGCACTGGGCATCAGTAATGAGGTTAGGGAATTTAGAGATTGGAGAATGCCTTCCAAGCTGCAGACTGCTTCTGCCAGGTGGGTTGTTTTGGTTTGTTTTTTTTTTATTCTCGAAAGGAATTGCCTTCAGCAGGCAAAGATTAGTGTTCTTTGTGCAAAGGCTAGCTGCAGAGATGCTCAGCTCCTATTGGATCAATGTAGCTTCCAGGAGAATATGCCATCTGAAGGAATGTAAGATTTGCTTCTTAGTCTGGACCAAATAAACTTTGACCTCCACTCATCTCTGATCTTTATACAGGAAGAATGTAGTAAGCATGACACAAAAGAGGCTTGTGCAGCAGAAATTACTCTGCAGAAATTACAGGAGATGTTTGTTAGCAAGCCAATGTACAAATAAGTGATTTTCAGCTTTAAAGCCTGGACTTTTCTTCTTAGAAAATACCTATTTTAAAACTGTTCAAGAATTCCTTTCTGCAGTCATCTGAGAAAAAGACACCTCACATGTACTAAGGTGATGAAAATGCAATGAATATACATATCAGAACCACCTCAATACTACTACATAAGTCAAGAAAGGGCAGCAGCTCATGGTGCATGGTGTTTGTTAGGATTGCGAACAGCCAGAACTTGTTATCCTTCTTTTGGTAATCACAGTCTCCTCAACTAAGGCATCCATTTTTGGCAGAATAAATGTTTTTACTGAGTTTCAGTAGAACTTCTCTTCCACGTATTAAGAGATGATGAGATAAATGCATGCCATGTTGGAAGATAATCAAATAGAATTAATGATATTTTAAAATATAGTATATAAAGATAAAAGATCCACAGTATATGAACCTGATTAAAATGCACATTCTTTGATAACAAGATTCCCCTTTGGCTTTTTCCTGATGTTTCAAAAGAATTATTATTGTACTCAACATTACACCAAAACAAGTCTTCCAATTTGATAGATTTTTGCTTAGGAGAGCATCAAGTTAATTGTTCGAGACATTTTCTGCCACACACATCTGCTCTCAGCTTTCAAATATTATATCATGTTTGAAATAAGAAGGTGTGGCAGTGTTCAAAGCCAGTTGGATGGGGCTTGGAGACACCTGGTCTAGTAGAAGGTGTCCTTGCCCACAGCAGGGAGATGGAACTAGATGTTCTTTAATAAGGTTCCTTCCAAACCAGACCATTCTATGATTCTAGAAACTTTTTTGAAGTAAATTAATTTTAGAAATCAAAGAAACAAACGTGTTCTAAATAAAATATACTTACTCCTGCATGTTTTCTGATCCTCTTTTAGTACATATCCCTCCTGGCATTTGCAGATATAGGAATCGTCATTATTAACACAAGCATATTCACAACCATGGTCAACTGATTTGCAGACATCTTTACCTAGGAAAAATCAAAGTATTCATCTGTATTTTATCTAACATCTCATAAATTCAGAGACTCCAAACATGATATCTGAAGAACATATGACAAAGGAGTATGACATCTTTGCTCATTTATGTAGCAGTGCCAGAGAAGAGTGGCTGACAGACATAATGAGTTACTTACTTCGACACGTCTTCCCATCTTGTCGCAGGACAAAGCCCTCATGGCACTGACAGCTGTATGAGTTGTTATTATTAATGCACACATGTTCACAGCCATGGTCAACGGATTTACACAGGTCTGTATCTGAGAATTGTTAAGAGAATTCCCTTATTAGACCATTTTTCAAATACAAAGCTGTCATTAACAAGCTTTGAGTGAAATTAAATCTGTAATTTCTTTTAAGACTGAAAAATGTATTCCCCATAAAAGTTCAATCTACTCACTCCTGCATGTTTTCCTGTCTCGCCTCAATATAAATCCCTCGTGACACTGACACATGTATGAATCGCCAGTTGGAACACAGACATGTTCACAACCATGGGTGACTGTTTTGCAGACATTTTTACCTTGGAATAATGAAAATTGTATTTAGCACAGTTAGCTAAGTAAATAACTTTTACTAAATATAAAAAATTTGGCAATAGTTTTCCATAAAGGAGCTCACTTACATGAAGCTGATTCTATAATAACGACACAAATAACACACTACTGTTGTGTAGTGTGTTTCATTAACAGATCAGGAAGTACAAACCAAAGATGAAATAACTTACTCCTGCAAGTTTTTCCATCTTCCCTCAGTATGAAGTCCTCATGACACTTGCAGACATAGGAATCATCAGTATTAAAACAAATATGTTCACAGCCGTGGTCAACCGAGTTGCAAACATCTTTATCTGAGAAGAGTGGATGGGGTTTGTGAGATGAGGCTTGTTAGGGAGAGACGGTATCATTTTAACCAGCCCAAATAGTTGGAAATCACAAACATACATGTGTGGTTGCACCCACAACACTTGAAAGCCTCAAATAAAAACATACTTTTATAGCTCAGGCTACTCACATCTACATGTCTTTCCATCTTCCTTCAGTATGAATTTTTCACGACACTGGCAGATGTAGGAATCTTCGGTATTCACACAAACTTGTTCACAGCCATGGTCAACTGAGTTGCAAACGTCCCTGTCTGCAAACAGGAGAGTTGGTAGTCAGCACACATCAGCAGAGGCCTTCATTATTATATGTGTAATTCATCCAATCAAGTTCTCGTGCTACTTACTTCTGCAGGTTTTCCCATCTTCTCTCAGTAGGAACCCATCATGGCATTTACAGGTATATGAATCACCAGAATTAACACAAACATGTTCACAGCCATGGTTGACTGATTTGCAAAGATCTTTATCTGAAAACAGATGACAGCTTCTGCTGGTGAGTGCATTTCTACACAAGCATGAGCTGCAGATAAAAAGTATGTTGATAAATATCAGGCTACTTACTTCTGCAAGTTTTTCCATCTTCTCTTAGCAGGAATCCCTCCTGGCACTTACAAACAAATGAATCACCAGCACTAGCACACACATGTTCACAGCCATGGCTGACTGATTTGCAAATATCCTTGCCTGGGAACAGTTAGATAATATTTACGTGGCTTGTTAGTTAAACTTTTTTTATAGATGCAAGGACTGGGGGGTTAATCCTACAAGCAAAAAAAAGATGGAAGCTTGCAAACTGAAAGCAAATCTCTGGCTAGTTAAACAATGGACATCTTAGCTTACATTGCGTATGAATTCTTTATCATCTGACCAGAACTTCATGGTTTGGATGACCTCCAACTGAAAGTAAACTATTTTAGGATTAATCTGACTAGATTAAGGAGGAGGAGGACTTTACATTAAAAGCACTAGGAGTGAAAGGAGGGAATAATTTAGTACAGTCATTTAGCACAAATTCATGCTTGTAAAAATAAAACTAAGAAAAACACCACAGGACATGATTTAACCATAATTCTTAAAACCCTTATATCAGCGCCAAGAGTCTGCATAAACAAAATCTGAAAGAATAGGAACTACTTATTTAAGATGATAAATAAAATCTAACTGGAATGCAAGGACTTGTATGACTGCAATGTTAAACCAGCTGTTTAAAACCCCTTCAAAAAGGATAGATGGAGAGAAAGTGCAGAAGAAAGTGGAGCCATCTTCAGCATTCCCTTTTTCTTCTTCACGCAACACAGAAGAAAGTATCAGCTTCTAAGGGAGAACTACCTTTACACAAAAAGTGGAACAGTCCTGACAGCCAAGCTGAACTTGACTCTCGAGGTTCATATTTTTACAAGAACTTCAATCTGAGCCAAATTTCATGGGGGTCTCCTGCTACCAAAACAAAAATTCCCAAAACTACTACATAAGACAATCTTCTACCTCAAAAATAATTATATTTAAGACATGGCAATCTAAACTAGATCCCATCATAGTGGATAAAAGAGAAATTACAATGTAAGTAACAATTAGCATCTGCTTATACACAGCTGTGCACAACTTGGACGTATTTGTTTATAAACAGAATCAAATACTAACTAGCAGCAGACGTGGCTATTAATTCAGGAGGATGAATTTTGCATAGCTGAAAGCAAAAATGAGCCAGACTATTTTGGGATGGGGGGGGGGGCAGGGAATAATAATAGTAATAAAAAACATCAACGATTGCAGTATTTAAGGTTATTTCACTAGACACCCCCTAAAAATGCAGTCTCACAATCTAAAAAGAATGCCAGGGTAGTTAAAAATTTAGAAAATGAAGCTGAAAACATCTATAAGATCTGAAAAATGACTGAAAGAAAGAAACATTCACAGCATTTACTGAATGTGAAAATAATAGGAATTTGAAAATGCTGAAATAATAAGATAAAGGACAAGGGGGTGCACGGCCAATCAAATAAAGGGTAGTATGAGTACATTATTTAAACACTTTCAGGAACAAAAAGCACTCTAACAATGTATTAATAATTAATAGACAGAAAGGTAGATTTGCCAGTCTCAATGCAGAAATTTTAAGAATTCTAGTATATTCAGAACTGAACTTATGAAACAGATTACTGATGATCTTGTTGGAGTGAAGAGCTTCACACTGTGTGAAGTGCATCACACAGCATCTACTGAACATACACACACATATATTCTCGAATCAGTAACTCCAGATAACTTGCAACAGAGAGTTGTAAAAGAGGTTTCTGAAGAATATCTTGGATGCTTAGTGTTAATTTTCAGTAACTCCTAGAAGTCTGATGAAGCCCCAAAATGCTGAGCTATCTCCATTCTCAGTGTATGCACACACACTGAAAACAGCACTAAGGCACCAGTGTTTAAAATATGAGTAGTCCACTGTAAGCCTGTTCACTATTAGTTCACTAATATCAACCAGCTTGGTGTTATGGAAAAATAAATCCTGGAAAATTAAATAAATATCTTTCTTAATTGATGATGAGGTTGGTTCTTAAAGCTTATGCTGTTCATACAAAGGAACATTCAGAAAGGCAGCAGTCTTGGTATTTATTTTGATTAAGGAAACAGACTACAACACTATATGGATTAACACTGGCTAGCAAGGTCTTCAGGACCAATTGTAAACGGGCAACTATCAAGTAGCTTTCTTTCTACGAATTTGCCTTCCTCCTCTACTACTTAATATTTTTATGGACAGCCCAGAATAAAACACAAAATAATCAAAGTTTGTAGATTACTCCACTTTTGAGAGAATGGCAAAAAAATATAAACCAGCTGCTGATATAAGGTAACATGAATCTTTTTGGGTAACAGCAAATCATATGTATTTTAAAACAGCCAGAATTAAGGATACGCATTAAGAAACAAAGAATGAAGGCTGTACTTACAGGACATGGGACACCTGCAATATTGAGAATCTTAAACAACGTTTGGTCATGGTAGATAACTAATTGAACATGAGTGCTAGAAGAATATTTTGGTCAGAGACTAAGACTATCTTTCGTCAAAAAAAAAAAAGATAGATTAAACAAAAGATAAATGATTTTTTAAAAGATAGGTACATTCAAATAAGAATTAAAAGGGTTATTATTCCTCTGCCTCGGACCCTGCTGTGTCTCCTCTTAGAAGACTTTCTTTCACTGTGGTGCACCCTCAAGGATGCTGATAAACAGCAGAGGTTTTAGGGGAGCAAGAACAGAGTTAAAAAAAGATGAGAAAACATAAAAAAGCCTGAGGGAGTTTCATTTGCTTATCATTTACAAAAGAACATGCTAAGAGGTTAAGGAACAAGTTAAGTCATGATCTGCATGAATACAGACAGAAGAACACAGTGGTAATTAGAACTTCAACCCATTACAGTAAAATGCAGCAACATCCCATGCTCAAGATTAAAACTTAACATACTTAATTAGGAAATGAAGTTCATATTTTAAAACCTACATTCAAACCTTAAAATTGGCTGATTTTTTTGAAATGTAGCTTTAGTTCAAACAATACTTAATTCATACAAGTCTTATGATCTATAGGGAAAAATATTCCATTCTGGCTACTATGAATCAGTGAATAATATTCTAAAAAGATGAAAATTTAATTTCTTCTTTCATTAATAAACTACTTACTTCGGCATGTTTTCCCATCTTGCCTTAGTACAAATCCATCATGGCACTGGCAAGTGTATGAATCATCATTATTAACACAAAGATGTTCACAGCCATGACTGACTGATTTGCAGATGTCCTTATCTAGGAATAATTAGATTTTATTTACTACAGTTTGATGAATAAGAACATTTCCAAAACTTTAAAGATTAACAATAGTAATCTCCTAGCAAATAAAGAATTTATTCTCCTTTTTGTAGGCAAAATCTCCTAAAAGAAGAACTGACTCTAAATAATATGTTTCTTCTGTAGATGTCTGAATATAAAAAATATAGTAGCATTAAAATAACTTACTTTTACATGTTTTCTTATCGTCCCTCAATACAAAACCCTCGTAGCACTGGCAAATGTATGAACTATCAGTATTCACACAAATATGCTCACAGCCATGGTCGACAGAATTGCAAACATCTTTATCTGTTAAAAAAAAATGGTTGCCATATTTAAAATACATCTACAAATGCACGCATTATAAAGGAAATCTTCTTCTAAAGAGAAGGATACTTACTTCTACAAGTTCTTCCATCTTCTCTCAGTGCAAATCCCTCATAACACTGGCAGATGTAGGACTCATCAGCATTAACACAAACATGTTCACAGCCATGGTGAACTGAACTGCAAATGTCTTCATCTGAGAATAGTTGATATTTGGTTAAAGCACATCTACAGTAAATGTATAATGCAGGGAGAAATAACAGCTTTCATTGGGTCTACTGATATCACTGGAATAAACAGGTAACATTTTAGGCAGCAAACACTTTTAACTCTTGGTACCTGAAAATTTTTGAATATTTTCTGTTTCCAGTCTGTCAGTTGATCTATTAAAATACACTGGTTTTGTCCACAGAGTCTCTTACAAACATTCGGTAGGTCTAAATGCATAAATACATAAATACATAAATACTACTCCTATATTATACATAAGAAGACTACTCCTTTATTATGACAGTAAACTGTTGTATTTGAATGCTTCTCAGATCTACATACTATAGATAAAATTCTGTGAGTAATTCTCAGAGTACTTACTTCTGCATGTTTTCCCATCTTCTCTCAGCAGAAAACCCTCATGACACTTGCAAACATACGAGTCATCTTCATTAACACAAATATGCTCACAGCCATGGCTGACTGATTTGCAGATGTCCTGTCCTGGGAATGATTGATATAAAGGTAGGCTTTGAATGAAAACATGTTAAAGAAATGTAGCTATCAAAAGGAAGTTCGTTGCTTCTTTTCCAGTAAGAAGTGAAAAATACCCCTTTCCTTCCTTGCCTGCTGTGTGTGCAAAAGTGTTCAATTGATACCAGTCACTCACTTCTGCAGGTCTTGCCATCTTCTCTCAGTATGAATCCCTCACGACAACTGCAGATGTAGGAATTGTCAGCACTAACACAAATATGCTCACAGCCATGGTTGACTGATTTGCAGACATTTTTACCTGGGAATAATTTAATACATAAAAAATTCTGTTAGTTAAGGGCAGTATGTTAAAATTGACTTGCTTTTAGCGTATCCCAACTTTTTGAGACAGGCAGAATTTGTCTCTGTTAGCGCAGAATAACAAAAGAGGGTGATGTGAAACACCAGCTAAGAATAAGGAGCTTTTCATTCATCATGGTAATATCTGGATGCCTTTAAGTTTTTTTCTGTAAATGTTTTTTAACAGCAGATGTTGATGTTAGATATTATGGGCACTGCAGTTACAAAATACTGAATGCCTGTGACTTTTTCAGAGACTTATCCATGATTCTTCTTTGATCACTTAGTGACTTATGCTATAGAAATTGAGAAAAATTTTTTATTAGGTTTTCTCTTTATATCTGCCACTCATCATAACTGTGTAATGTAGTCAAATCTGTAATATAGTTATTATATTTCTTTTGCAATCATCCTTATCCCACGCTGGACAAAATGAACTTTCCATTAATAATGTTGCAAGCTTCATGCTGGGTAAGACTTTATAAACATTATATATTTTTACCTTGAAATTTTAGAAGAAAATTACAGTTGTCCCATGACACAGTTTTGGATCCACAACTGTCCAATTTGAGGGCTACCTTCTAAATGGCACAGATGTTTAGGGTGTGATTCAGGTGCGTAAAAGTATGCATTCAGTACCATTTTAGATGCCTTAGCATATCCAAGGTATCAGCATACAGCTGGCAAATACGACACCAAAGAGGAAATATGACCTCTTGAAATCCTTGAACATTTAAAATTACATTGGACTGCAACATTTAGGCAATCCAATCCTGCCTTACAGACTTCTTCTATGTGTGCACTATTAGACTCTGAGTTGCTGAATAATAACTTACGTTTACATGTTTTCCCATCGTTACGAAGCCTGTATCCTTCAAAACACTGACAAGTATAAGATGTGTCACCATTTACACACAAATGTTCACAGCCATGATCACTTAGAGCACAATGGTCAACTCCTGTAGGAGCAATCAAAATTATTTAAAAATTTAACCAATAATGACTCAATTATTTTTCATCTCTAGTATTTGCATTCCATATAAACAAGTTCATACAAATATATCAAACGGCTTAAACAATAATTCAGTTTCTCAACTGATTATATAACTTCAATAAAATGTAAGAGGTCCTAGTGATGTACTTTTCATTGATTGCCTTAAGCCGAGTTGAGAAATCATACTTTTCTGTGCTTAACAAAGCTAAACAGAGCCCATGTCTGGATTGGATTAAAGTGGATTAAAACAAAACCAAATACTTTGGCAATGATTTTATACAAGACACTCGCAAAGACATAAAAGCTACCTCGTGAACATTCTTTAAATAGTCTCTAAATGGCCTGAAGTGAAGGTGGCAGTCCCCAGAACTCACTTGTGGACCTGACCCAGTTCCTGTGGCAGCAAGGAGAAAACCTCTCAGATGTCAGTGGGATTTGGCTTGGGCTATTCAAGCTTTTACAAAGAATTGCAAATGACAAGTACTGTCAAATATAGTCCACTTTTCATCTCAAATTTCCCAAGTGTTTCTTCTCTGTAATATAAAGACATAGGGCTCCTGGGACTTCGCATGCAGCACTTGCTACTGTCTATTGGCTACACACACTTACTTTTCTTGTAATGAGTTGTTAGAGTACAGATTTGGTTACCATTCAGGTGTTCCCAGAGCTTTCTTAAGATACTTGAGCCAGTGTATATGACAACAGAATGTCCTAGATGTTTTCTCACTAGGAGTGGTGTATCTTAAATGCTAATCCCTTCCAATCAGCTGCTCGTTCAGGAAATTGCAAAGTGTCAAAACTCTCCTCATGGTAGCCTAAAAATGTTCATGAGGCTTCAACAACTCATCTAGAGCTCAGGAATAGGACAAATCTTTCCTAAACAGATACGAGGACAAAGTTATGAGGAGCTATTAAAAAAAGCTGTTTCATTGCACTCAGCACCATTTTCATAGAATCATAGAATATCCTGAGTTGGAAGGGACTCACTAGGACCAATCAACATCCTACAACTGAACTTGCACAGGACAGCCCCAAAACTCACACAATCTGCCTAAGAATGTTGTCCAAATACTTCTTGAACTCTGCTGCTGATAGGTTTCCAAGCACAGCCTGGAGGAAAATAACTCAGGAATGAAAAAACATCTCTTGTTACTACGAACGAAAAGGGATTTTCCATTTGCAAGTTGATGGAACTCCATTATTTGACTGTTTCTAAATTTTCAGTGGTACTACAGATAAATACCTAAAAAAATTGGTTTTAGTAGATGCTATTGTTGTTACACATACACTAATCATACTTTTGTGTTACTGTCTGCCCCTTCCTAGAGAGCTGCACTGGCAGAGAGAAGCAAAGTCTGTCAAAGTATTGGATAGGGCTAAAAAGGTTAGTATGGAGGCAAACACAAGGATAAATACAAAGGCAAACTGCCTTTGCTGATTTGCCTCACTTCTCTTTAGATAATTTTTGTGACTGAGGACTTGCAGTTTGACTTCTCTTAAAACTGTGTTGACTGAGAGCAAGAAAAAGGATGAGCTTTGGAGCTGCTCCAGCACTCCACAAGCTTGAAAAATAATGTACCTCCAAAATTTGTGGAAAAAGTGGACAGAACACTCTCACCGAAGAGGTCCATAAAAAGTCAACAGGTAAAATGCACTCATATCATTCTTCTTCTGGACCTTTCTATACACTATTTTTCCAGTGAAGGACGCAATTCAACTGTTTGGGAAATTGTATCAATTCTCAATGATCACTGGATTTATAAAGAGCAGAGAGCTGCCACCACAACTTCTGCTCACTTACTAAGAGTTCCCACGCTAAATGTAAAGCTCACTGTGGGAACTTAGTAAGGGTTCCCATGCTAAATGTAAAGCCCAGCGTGGGGCTCTCAGTTCTCCTCCTGCCCCAGGTAGGGTGGTGCAGCTTGCCTGGGGGACACTGCTATCCAGATGACCTGTCAGACAAGTTTATCATGTGACTGAAAAACTGTCCTCAACACCTGGGGATGAACAGGTCTCCCAAAACTTCTTTGAATATGTGAGGACTAACAGTTATCTTGACAAGTATTCTTTCCTAAATACTTTTTCTGTTTCTGCTTTCAAATAATTACTAAAGTATTAGTGAAATGCAGAATAAATTGAAGGTGAGTCCTCTTCCCTGTATGAAAACAGAAACCTTTCCCAAGGAAACTGAAATGAAAGATGTTCTTGCAAGACTTACGTGTGCAGGTTTTTAGGTCCTCATTGATGACAAACCCTTCAGAGCACTGACAGACAAAGGAGTCACCTGTATTTAGGCACAGTTGCTCGCAGCCATGATTGCCTTCAGCACAGTGGTCCACTCCTATTGATTTGTGTTAATGATCGAAGAAATCACATTGGTGTCTTAGATGCATAAACTATGACACTGTAGTTAGTACATGATACCTTTGCAGAGCAAAGGAAAAAGATCAGGACAGATTTTACTTCCGCAAGTATCCCTGACTACTTGAGTAACCTGAGTTACTTAACAACACCTAAGTGAAATTAATTCAACAACCCCACTTGGCAGATAGCAAACTTGGTGAAGTGCAGATTTCCTTTGCCAAAAATGACACTGTGGAGAGAAGGCAGAATCCTGTAGCCCAGTCTGGTCCTACCCACAGAATCATGCTTTCCTTCTTTAAGAACTCTTCTGTTCACCATTATATTTTCTCAGCAAATATGAGTATTATTAATTTTTGGAATAGAAATTACGGCTTTCAGATTGTTTCATAAAGACTAAATTCTTTTTTCAACAGGGTGAGAAATCACCAATTTAAAACTTTAACCTGCCAACAGGTTCAAGCAGTTAAAGCCGAGTGGGGGGCAGATAGAAATTATGAGTGTGAGTGTGTCTTAACATGTTCCATTTCTTTGATTTTCCTATTCCTATTCCAAGTAAGATAAAATGGAATATGTCTTCTACGTCTCGTATGCAACTAGTTGCGTGAAAGACAAAAGTTGGCCAAAAGGAGAGAGGTGTGAAAAAATTGGAGAGGGTTAAAAAAATTCATTTCCTCACAGTGGACAGCAAAGCTGTAGGGTGAGATACGTGCACTTGCAGATGTACTATGCAATTTGCTGACTCCGTGAGTACAGAAAAACGACATTTTAGGAAAAAAGCTTTGAACTTCCTCATAGTGTTTTACTGCTGGTTTGTTAATGTCTAGTTTTAGTTATATAGGCCCAAATCACTTCAGCTTAACTTGATCAAAAGTAGTAGAGTTCCCTCAGACACAGTCTCGCATGTCTCCAGTTGCAAATCATTTACAGATGTGAACAGACATGTCTGCAGCAATTTGTTTACATAAAAAAAAAATCTGTACTTAATGTTAAATCACTTATTCTAAATATTTCTGTTTATTGGTTTATTTAACTAAGCAACGAGTTTGCAGTAATTGGTCCAGATTTACCATTATATATAGACAGACAACGTAGGCTTGAACAAATGAAGCTGAGGTGTCAGTTTTTACTAGCTAAAGCAAGTTCCAGCTGGAACCTTCTTCTTTTTCCAAGAGTTCACATCATCAGGAAGAGGCTTGTGTAACTTCTCAGAGCACAAAAAAATGTGGAAAAAAAAAGAAAATACCCATATTCTCTGTGAAAAATTACATCTGTTTGGCTCCATCTTTTCAATACAAACACCCACACCAACATGAATTTTTAACATTTTAATACTTGGGGATCTCATGTAGAATTTTGTAACACACTCTTTCAAAGAGTGCAGTAATCACAAAAGTGATAATTACCAGGGTTTGGAAATCATGGTAATTGTAAATTTTGTGATCACATGTGGTTTATTACATGTGAGAAAAAAAAACCGCAAACAGAGAAAAGGACTGGGGAAGGCTCACTGTTTTTATAGACAAGGAATGCCTTAGGATATATTAATTTTTAGATATTCAGCTTGAGAAAGTGTAAAACTATATTTGTCAAAAAGTTGCAACACATCTAGGTTACCTTAAATATGGCTTTATCACAGTTCATTTAAAAATTATTATTCCCTGTCCTATCAAGTTTTTTAAAAATTTCAGTGGCTGAGTATTCCTTTGGAAAAGTATGTACGTCGGGGAAAAACGCTGCCAATATTTCAGGTGATACGCAAAATGGTTCTCTGCAATAAAACTACCTTCTAAAACTGGCTGACGCCAAGCGGGCAGTGCTGTTGGGTTTCTCTGGGGCAGCACAGATCCTTTGTCTAGCAACATTCTTCTGAAAAGAGGACATTTCATTGAATGGATCACTGAAGGTGTAAACATACAGAAGAGATGGGTCTCTTCATTTCTCCACATATCAGCATACAGCAATATGAGCTGTGCTGCAGGTTACACAGCCCATAGCAACAATACAGATGTTCAGCAGCAAGCACTGCCCTTGAGTTAGAAAGTGCCTTTGTGTGAAATGGCTGAGCACATCTCCCCAGCTATTTGGACTGGAGAAAATGATGCTTTAGTTCTCTATTGGATCAGGGATCTCATGATAGCATTACTTCACTAGGCCTGGCTTGTGGAGGACTTTGCAGTAACATAGGTTTGCATGACTCAGATATATCTCAAAAGGGACCCAGGAGTGTTTTCTCACTCTGTTCACACCTCTCCCTTGCAGTAAACTAGTCACTGCTGTTCATGAGACACACTCATTGCTGCACGTATCACCATGGTGCTGTTGCGTGTATCTGGGATTACATTTGCACACAAACAACTCTTCCATGTTAACACATTCATGTTCACAGTCATGCTGACCTAAAGTACAGAAGTTTACTTCCGTGAAGAGAAAAATTGAAGCCAGCCATAAGGGTTTCTGAAGTAAAACAGCTTAGAAAAACTCACTTAAACAAGACTGGATTCTGTGCTTCGGACACCTACTAAAGCTGAAAGTGAGATGAGGATCTGAAAGCAGACTGCAAACACTCAGTTATGTAAGGCTTCACTTTGAACCCTACAGACCTCCTCCTGTAGTCATCAGAAGTCACACATAGTGGTGAAGGAGGGATGCCTGGTGCTTGTCACCACTCATCTATTGTCCCAGATTTCTAAAAAGGGCATATATGCAAATATTCTACTTTACTTTACAAGCTTAGATAACATGACCCTTGTTACAACAAGATTTGGAATAGGAGCTTAATCTTGGAAACATCACCAGATTTGCAGCCAAATCCAAAGCCCCATAAGGAAAAACACTCCCAATGGGAATTACGATTTGCCTCTAATTTGCAAATTTACATCCTTGGCAATGAGTACTTTATACAATGCTGTTCTTTTGCGCACCAAGGCTATTAAATACATAAAAACTTGAATGTATTAAAATACCATATAGATAATAAAAAGCAGAATAGCATGGATTGCTGCAAAACCAGCACTGTGCAAACAAAAATGCTTTGTGAGAACGTATCTTTAAGACTGAACAAAAATACAGCTTTCCAAACCAGATACATTTTATGAGTATCTAGAAATAAAATTAGATTGCTCCAAACAAGTTTATTATACTCATAAAATATCAGTAGCACAATTTTCTCCCCGCAACAATTGAGTCATGGGATCAGACTATTTCATTTTGCTGAATATATTCTCCCTAAACTTTAACACATTACATTAAAAATCTGCCGTGATTCCAGGCCCCCACTCAAGAAGAGCTGCTAACAATAAGTCTTTCTAAAGTAAATAGTATGTGTGATGGGTTTGTAACATTGACACTGCTCATGCTGTTTTTACATTTTTTTTAGGAAACTGTGAAGTTTCGTGTCTGACTCTAAGTTGATTTTGATAGCTGTGTTGTCTGTTCCACCCATTTCCAAGCTGATGAAATGTATCTGTCCTTGGCTAAACCAACTGGGCAAAACAAGGTGATTTTTTTTTAATTTCAAAGCTGCTTGTGTCTTTACAAGCCAAGGCCAGAAAGTTTCAAATAAGTAATGAACTTAATTTAAGTCACTTTGGTTCCTACATTAATCCTCCGGTTTCCACAAAAGTCTTCGAAAATGTCTAATACAAAGTATCTACAAAGCAGCAAAATGTATATTTTCCCAGAATGATTCATTCTGTTAAAATTGAAGTTTATGAAGAAACATTTGTTTCAACCTTAATTACAGAGAAAACTTCCATTCTTTCAGAAGGGAAACAATTCACTGCAGGTTCAAGAAATAAAAGCAGATGAACTTTATTATGTCCAAAGGATTACTCACTTTTGCATGTTTTCTTATCTGGATTAAGTCTAAACCCTTCTTGGCATTGACAAAAATAGGAATCATCTGCATTAACACATTCCTGTTCACAACCATGGTCCAGAAGAGAACAATAGTCTGGTTCTAAATGAAACAAAAGTTTGTGTCAGTGAGTAATATAATTTCTCAGAAATGAATTAGGTAAAAACGAGGTATTTTTTTTCTTTTCTTTCGCCTTTTTTTCCTTAGGCACCATTTTGGTGTTTTACCATACTATTTCAAACCATGAAAATAAAATGTTTCTTTTTTTCCAAATATCTGCTAGACTGAGTTACACCTGACATATACTACAAAGAATTATGCGAGAACAGAAGCAGTTCATGCAGTAGAGAGGTTAGAATCTTAAATATTTCTTAACATTTTGCAGCTAAGCTTTAAACATTGCCTCATCAAAATTGTCTCTATTTCACTCAGAGCATGTTAGACATGATCTGTAATAAACACATGAACATGCTTTTGAATGCCATTCATTATATCACAGCGGGCCAACCAAGTCATCAGGAGTGTGGATGTTTTTAACAGCTCTGAGTGCTTGCTTCACAATTCTTCCATTTAATATGCCCATGGAAGACGAGAAGTGTAGAAACAGCTACGATCACTGGCAGATAAAATACCTTAGAAAGGAAAGCACTTGTGCACTGAGCACTGAGATATTTCCCATATAGTGTTTATCATTATTGATGAAGCCAAAGAACCTGACATTCACTTAGACGCAGCGTCTGCCCATCACTTAGTTTTGTGTCAGTGTAGTTAATTTATACTAGTGCAAAATGGTCCTAACCCCTCAGCACTGCTAGAAGTAGATAAACAAGTCACAAATTACATAAATCACACTTCAAAAAATATCCAGGCACCTTTGAACACCTCATTATTGAACAACCTGAAAACTCAGGGGGTTTTATTATTCCCAGAAGTTAATTAATTATTATTTCCAGAGCTGATTTGCTTTCAGAGGCATGGACAGCTCTTTCTTAGGATTTGTGGCAGGTTAATGGAATTGAGGCTTTACATACGATGAAAGCCCTTAGTGATAATAAACCACCTCTATTTTCAGAATAAACAAAGCAGAATGTGACTTTCTAAAAAAACTCAGAAGGACTATTTTGTAATTTATGAACACCACTCTGTATATTAATTAACATTAATAACATTAATTAACATTTCCTTTACCAAAGCTTTTTTTGACAGCATATGCACATACATATAGACATAACATGGAGCTACCTTATCTGTTTACTAAAATGAAGATTAGAAAATATAGTTTGTTGAGGAGTGCACTGAAGAGACAGAACCCAAAAAGCCACATGTGTGCACCAGGGGAATATAGCTATATGCCTTCTGGACCTACTCAGTGCTGTGATGCATTTAGCTGCTTAAATCCTTGCTCACTCAAGTTTGCAGGAGAGACTTTTCCTGCATAACTGATTCTGAAGATGACCACAAGGGTTGAAAAATATATATTGTTATCTTTGTTGAAACCTTGAGGCTATTCTGTTTGGGACACTGAAAACACACTTCACAGGGCTTCATTAACACAGCCCAGATCAAGGATGTTAACAGAGCCTTGCCCAGTTACAAATTATGTGAAATCAACCAGAACTCAAACAGGCCTTTCGTAAAGAACAACACTTGAGGCTCAGCACCTCCCAGTACAAGCAGAAGCTGCCATCTGTCCTCTTGAGGGGAGCAAGAGTGGCAGAACTCTTCTCAACAGTAGCTTGAATGTCCTCCACCTGCCTCACTGATAAACCAAATTTGCTGTGCTCTTCCAGCCATAGAGCACTCTGATGGCATTGGCAAGGTTGCCTTCACGAGCACTGCTCCTTGTGTTTCATTCTAAGAACTTCGGAATAGTTCCCAGAGAAAACATTTGTCAGATATGCATGGCCATACTGACAACACTTGTATTTCCAAGCATTTCTTTGTAGCCATGAGCATAAAGGTTTACTTTCTATTTTTGAAAGGCAAGTCAGGATTCTGAGACAATCACGAGATCTCGGGAGTGGGTGCCTCAGGCCTGCTTGCTGATGCAGAGAACTTGTCTGGCATGGGTGTGAGTCTTGAATAGTTGGCCATCATCCCTGAGACTCAGTACATAAGCCAAATATGTAGACATTTATGTTAAAAGTTTGAAAGTCACAAACATTTTAAATCCAGTGATCTGTAGCTTGTTTGTTTGCATTGTTTACGCTGACTCAAACGCAGTGTAATTCATAACATATGGGAACGAGGGGACACTTTTGCTCTGAAGCGCTCTCATGCTGTCTTTCAAAGCATTAAGAGCTACACAGTTCTTTCACTCATGCTTTAAATTATCAGCAAGGCTCAGAAGATATCATTCATAAGGAAAAGTGGCTTAGTAAGTTTAATTTGTGCTTATTTATGCCCAATATACTGTCTCAAGCAACAGAGGACGGAGACAGGGCAAGCCTGAAATACTACTTTCCCAGAACATTCTCTCGGATGTCAGCATTCTGTGGATCATCAATTTAAACATGTTAAAATAATGCATACAGTTAGGCCATAAACTAAAAATCAGTCAAGGCATAAGAAATGGTTATGCAGTTTTAAGGACCTTCTTCAGTTCAAACTGGAAGACAAAACACTGCTTAAAATCCACATTCTTAAATCAAAGAAATTAACAAAAACTTATGCTCGGGCAGTGGAAAGCACACTAAAGTAAGCTTTCAAATACATATGCATGTGGAATATGCGTGTAAGCATAATTAGCCAGCCCTTAGCTGACAGATACTTGACAAATGGGAATGTTAATATAATCTACAAATTATGTTAACCACTACAACCCATACTCTGGCCCTTGGGAAGCATAAATTTCATCTCCCCTGATTCTGACCATCTAAAAATTATGTGTCCTGTCTGGCAAGTCATCCAGGCCCCCTGCATATTCAAGGGAAATATAGGCACTTCCATAAATGTGTGTCAGAACTGTGAGCAATCACCTTTGAGAAGTGTACATCTTTTTCCTTAGTTGTAAGAACACATGTGCAGCCTGGATTATATGTTTTCTTCTTAAATGTTCAATTTAAGTGAAATAGATACCAAGCATAGTACACAATACAGATATAGTCAATAGGCTAACCAAGCCTCTCATCAAAAGGACTGAAATGCCCCAAAGGTTGTGAAAACACAGAAATGCAGTGCTCTATTGATGCATTTTTTCAGAAATAATGTTTGAATACATTATTCAATGATATGGGCTAAATTCACCACTGGCAGCCACAGTCATCTAAAATGAATGGAGCTTGCCTGCTTACAGGCACAATAGTATTATATCTTTATCAAAGCCCACATTTATGAAGAAAGGTAACTAGGAAGGTACATTAAGGCTTTCCCTTGACATTTCCTGAAAAGGAGTTTTGACATCAAACACTATGGGGGTATTAGCTTGTTTTCCCTATTACGGGAAGCCTTGGCATAAGTATTTTCTGGTCTGTCAGTTCCCCTCCACTTTATGTCCATTCCTAACTCCAGTAATTTTTGATCTTTTTAGCCTGGTATCAAATTTGACAAACAACATACAAGCAAAGCCATGATGTTATTATAAGCTGATGGTAACATGGAAGCTTGGTAGAAGACACTGATGTTACCAGAACTTTGTCACACTATCAGAGAACTCTGGAGAAAAATCCACAGAAAAAATTGACCGTAATGTTTCTTCTGACTGGGAAACTACTCATAATTTAAATCATCTTATAATGGAAACTGATTATAAATTGTCTTGTGCAGACTTGTTTGTTTACCCAGCTAGGGAGATTATATTCTAACTGAAATAAACTGAAAAATCAAGGAGAAATCCAAGACAAAGCTTTGGCTCTTTGCTGTTGAAAAGGAGCTGGGCTTCATGTTAAAATTTTCCTGTTCATAGGAGGGACCCCTACCCTTAGGCTCTCCCCTCAAAACAACTTGCTTTGCTTTCACAACCTTTGGCTTCCAGGGCACTCCGACATTTTCTATACCTGACGCATTACTCAGCATCCCAGGACCAGTGGGAGGATTACTGCTGACAGCTGGAAGACAGAAGAAGTGCAAACTGTTCATAATTAAACTTTACCACAACTTACTTCTGCAAGTTCTTTTGTCTGGATTTAAAATGAACCCTGGGTGGCATCTACAGTAATAGGAGTCCCCAGTGTTAACACATTCGTGTTGGCAACCTTGGTTATCCAAAGCACAGTAGTCTACAACTGAAAAAGAACAAGACCAACATTTGCAATTAGAAAAAAAATCAGAACTATTATGCATAGACATTATGGTACTAGTGGTACACAGTAGCTATAAAAAAAAAAGGAAAAGCTGATGTAATTTCTGTCTGCAAAAAGTAGTGCACTTACAACACCAGTTGGTAAATCAGATTTTAAATGAGTCCTGAATCATTTCTCAACTTTGAACATTTATCAACTCTCAGATTGTCAGGAGCTTTCTCAACATGTTTTCTCAGATCTGGAAACCATGCCTCAGTCAGTAACTGCCCAGATGTTCGCACTGTAGGCCAGGGCATAGCAAAGCTTGTTTTAGTTCTGTCTTCTGTCTCCCAAGTCCCAGTCTTGGAATTGCTCTACTTTTCCTTAGTTCCCTCCCAGCTGTATTAATTCTCAAGAGCTATTCCTGTAGCCTGAGTATATAGGAAAATCTCGGCATTATCTTCTACACTGAGGACTGTCCCAGTACATTCATTCCCTCTAATGTGCTCCAGATTTATTCCGTACAAAGCAGCTACAACTAGAAAGCCTGAGAGCTTCAGGCTGATATTCACCACTGATACTTTGCTAATACAATGCCTTTTGCAAAAAAAAAAAAAAAAATCAGAGGCAGCCCAGTCACTTATTTCATAAGTCTGGTCATTTATTACACAACTCCACATTTAAAAGTTAGATTGACAAAGGGTAAAAAAGTAATACTTCAGAGTTTACTCTGTCAAGCCCATTCAAGGTTGCTAAAGAAATTATAGGATTTTAAAAATTTCTCTGCATGTTAAGCTTCATCTTCACAACAAAAGACTCAGAAGAAATTAAAAATAAGTCATAAAGCTGGTGCTCTGCCTGCAAAGAGCTGCCAGGCCTACATTAGGAAAGCATACCTGATTCTTTCTGCAGAAGACAGTAATGTGCTTAGCTTCATACCAAGACAGTTTCCTCTTTGCCAACTGAGTAAATTTTTTCACTACGTTATACTGCTGAACCTCACAAATTTCTTTAAGAGGCAGTAATTTGTTTTAATGAAATCATTCTTTCTTCAATTGCCCCACCTCTGCAAATCCTGCACACTCTGGTGTGCTACTATATTTAGTCAAGATCATCCAGTCAGGAAAGCAGATAATCTATTCAGTTACTTTGAAATAGCTTCTTTTAACCCTTCAGAATATTTGCGTTGAATCAAGTGAAACTAAACTACTTACTGGCTACCATGTGATACCATTTTCCTGGCAAGCACCTTTCTGTTTCCAGACTGAATCGATTCATATCAAAACCTATTTACTGAGTGCATGTTTCAAGGATATCATGTGTCATACAATTAGCTTTCCTCTTAAATTAATTCTAACAACATGCACATTTTCAAGTGTGTGAGACACATTAAGAAAAAGGTAGGCCAAAGAATATATTCTGTTTGGCATCATGCCTGGGAAATAGTCCATATGGATGTCTCTGTAAAATCACCTCCTCCTCTGCATTTAAAGCTTAACAAGATTAATTTCTACTGCAATACCCACAACTGCCCAACTAATGATTCTAACAGTGAGAATAGAATATTCAATTGGAAGAGACACACAATGACCATTTAGTCCAACTACTTGACCAATTCAGAGTTGGCTTTGTCCAAATGCCTCACACACTGACAGGCTTGGAGCATCCACCTCCTGTAAGAAGCATCCACCTCCTGTAAGGTGGTCAAACTCCTGTTTCAGAGTTTGACCACCCTCAGTAAAGAAATGCTTCCTAATGTCCAGTCTAAACCTCCCCTGGCACAGCTTTGAACCATTCCCACATGTCCTATCCCCAGGAAAAGAGCTTAGAATGGAACTCCCTCATCACATCCCCTCCTCATTAAGCTGTACAGAGAAATAAGGTTGCCCATTTAGTCTCTTCACCAAACTAGACAAACCCAGAGTCCTCAGCTAATTCTCACAGAACATTTCTTCTAGCTCTTTCACCAGCTTTGTTGTTTTAGAGACAACTGAACAAGTCTCAGAATGCTTTATTATAAGCATCTGAGCAACTCTGACCCTAAGCACCTTCAGATGACAATCTCTGGAGGGAAGAACTGTACCTTCTTATGGGTATGCAGTTGCTAATGTACCTTAGACAGAAAGGAAAAAAACAAACAAAATAACTAACTAATATTTTAAGGCTTGCTTTTTAGCATTTGTAGCCTTCTGAGCTCTGACTCTCAGAAGCAGGTCTGTTGGCCTGTAAGAATAACGAGCATATTAATTTAAGTAATGCCTTTCTGTTAACACAGTTAAGAAATAAGAACATTCGCTTGACAGCTGCTGTTGGAGATAAGTATTATTCCCTTTTTCCAATTATTTTTATATACAAATTGCACTAATTACAGGCAGGCTTAGCCTTGCAGACTGGCACTAGTAATTGACCTATAAACTCATTTCAGTTTTAGCTTTGTGCTTCGTTTTGGTGGTACTTGTTTAGAACGGAAACTTGTCAATAGCATTCCAGTCAGCAAGTAGGTAAGCTGTCCACGGAGTTAAATTTTCCTAAAAAGACTGGGAAAATTTATAAACTTCTGTGTCTTATACAGAAGTACTGTAATCCTTTAGTTGGTATAGAGAAAATATACACAGTTTGTAAAAGAGTAAAGCAGAATAATATTTTCTTAATTAATAGAAGTTCCACGATTTTCATATTTCTATGCTGAGTCATAAGATATGTATTAGAATGTGAACACTAAAGAGATTCCACTGCTTTTCATTTTATCTCATGTCTGTTTCAATAAAAAATTTTTCTAAATGATTAATTAGCGTCCTTTTTAGTGAGCAAATCATTAATTCAGTTGTCATCTCTGCACATTTGTTCCATATTTTTTTCTCAATTGATATTAGTTACGAAGTGAACCAAAAAAGCAGCCAAAAGAATCCAGCAGTGCCAGCACTGCATAAAGGTGCCAGCACTGCAGAGAGGTGCCAGCAGCCAAACCACTGCCAGGAAAAGAGGACCCAAGCCCAGCAGCTGGAGCAATATGGACACAGTCTAGCACTAGTGCCAGGAAAGAGAGGACAGCATGCCCAGCAACACCAAGGTGAACAGACTGAGTGTCCAGCAGCACGATGGAGAAAGGACGGCTCATTACCACCAAGCTTCAACTGACTGGAGTTCGTCCATGTGAAAAACAGTTCAAAAAAGGCAGTGATAGTGCCCTGCCAGCCATACTTACTGCTGAGCAGACAGTTTCAAATATTGTTTAGCCTACAAATTTGTTCATAAACTGTGCACTGCAAACCCTCAGAATGTTTGGTTGTTCAGTGGTCAGCTTGAATTGATACATTGTGAGTTCTGGCTGTGAGATTTCATATAATTATTGCCATTCAGGTAACTGACTGGCACATGTCAATAAACCAATTAGTATCACCACTGATCCTTAAATTAGCCCATGACGGCGAAATGAATTTTCGGCACTTTCTCCTTTGCTTTCGCTGGAGCTCAAACTTCAGATGTCTTAGATATCTTGGATGGAAACCTTTGACTCTTTGCAAGAATACCACAATGTGTATTTCCTACTGAAATTCTCTTGTCAGTCTCTGGAAGGAGAGGAGAGAGCAACCTCAATGAAGTCACTGCTTTTTGCAAAACTGTTACTGTTCTCAGCGATCTCTAGTATATGTGTACATCAAGATCTTTCTTCTGATCCTGCTCATTTGATAATAAATACTTCACAGACAGGAAGGGTTAACTAGCTTAACAGTAATGAAAACTGAGAGTTATCACTGTTAATTCAATACTACACATAGTCTCCCTTACAAAATTTTCCAGGAAGGATGACTATTTGTTGGTGATCACATCTGCAGAAGATGAATATTCTTAGTAGTAGCATATTCCTCAAAAATCTCGAATTGTTCAAAGCTGAAAAGTCAAATTCTGGAGGCTGACAACAGGATTTGCAGACAAATTAGCATCAAAATCATAAATTACCCAAATAAGCTTTTCCTGTTCAAGAAATGCAGAGAAACTAAGTTCTGCATAGATCAAATATCATTAATATACATTAAACCATTCTTGTACATCAGTAAGAAATTAAAAAGTTAAATGGCCAACTATGCAAATGCAAAAGAAAACTAAAAAATAAAAATGTTAATGTGCTTTAAAATCCCAATTAATACTGCTAATTATTGCAGTGGTATGAATTGCATGTATTCACGTTTTGTTGCTAAAAGGTACAAATGAATAGAAATCAAGAGGAGAAGAAAAACTGCTATAAAATGCAAGATAGTGAACCATGCATGATGTATTTTGAAAATGATTGAAGAGAGAATACGAAATCTTTAAATGGCAACACTAGAGCCTATAATAAACATGTATCTTTTCATGCCAAAGAGAGTCAGTGAGGAGGTAGAAAAAAAAATGTCAAAGATGTATCACACCTCCAAACAGCTCTCTCCCCAGACTTTGCAGGTAAGTTATTAACAGGCAAAAGAACATATAGCAATGCAAGAAATTTAATAAATGGCATAGAAATATTTTAAAGTTTTAAATAAAAAAAATAGTCTTTGTTTTTATTACAGAGGATAATATCAGACTTGACATACAGAACATTTCACCAGAATGATGCTCTGGTGCTCTGATGCTCTTACCTTCCTGATAAGAATATCTTGGGCTGTCAAGGAACTTCCACGTAATAGAAAATAGTAACAACAGCTGATGACACTAAGCATGAATATCTTGGATTAGAATGTATGATAGAAAAGAATTTGGGATGAAAGAATCTACCAAAAGAAATCACAGATTTTCTGTCTCAGGATATAGTCAAATAAATAGCAGAGAAGTATATCCTTTATCCTAACACAAGCAAAGGTCAACACGGTCAGCTAAGGTTATTAGATGAATGTCAGATACAGAAATTTGGGCCAGAACATAAAAACTTGCCTAAATAACCAGTATTATTTGCATTTTCAAAACAATTTGGCTTCAAAAAGCAGGTTGTTAATATGGTCTATGAGTGGCCAAATTATGCTGGAGACAAATTATGTTGAGACCTTAAAATACTCCTATACTGAAATCATGAAGCTACAAGTAAAGGGAACATTTGCGAAGAGCAAGCACAGAGCGACTGTTCTTCAAAACCTCATGTTATCCTAGGCCTAAAAAACCTCAAAACCTTGTTTGTGTGTCCTATGTGAAGCTACATGCAGAAAGTTCCATAAATTGTCACCTATTTTGCATCTCAAAACAGGATTATCCTGCAAGCCAATAGCTCTTTGAAAGCACTAAGAGAAAGATATGTTAGAGCTGTCTTAAAATGCCAAGAAGGTGTAGGGTGTCGGACAAAAGTATTGTGGCGGCCTGTGGCAGATTTGAGGCCAAGGATTCACTCAGATTCGTTTCCATGGGACTCCAATATTTGTTTGAAATTAAGCATGCATCTAAGTGCTTGCCTGAAGAGAATACCTAACAAATAATGTAATTTTTTATCCAGCTCTCACCGGGGTTTTTTTGCAGTGGAAACCAGAAGACAGTATTTCCTCAGAATGTAGCACGGGATGAAAACTTTACAAGAATAGATGCATAGGCTTGTAAAAGAGACCATGCTGTAAGTGTTTACCATGTATGAACAGGGAGGAGGAGTGAGATACTTACAGACTAATAGAGAGGGAAGGACGCTTTGTGTTAAAAAACTATTGTACCATATTTTCACATTCTCTCTTTTGAGCTGTAATTCTTGGAGCTGATATTTACTTCCTTACTGCCTACAGTGAAAATTAACACATTAGATGGGTCCTTAATATGGCTAAACTTTCCTAAAGGTCATCTTCCCAAAAAAAGGGGTTGAAATCTCTCCTCACATGACCATAAAATCAAGTGAAAAAACATTAAAAAATCGTCCCCTTTCAAGTTTTTCTGTGCATGACTTCTGTCTGAAGAGGAGGTACCGAGTTTGTCTGGCTTTGTTTTTTCAATGGCCACATCTGTCAAGCCAGTACCTTGCTGGCCACCTACATGGATCTCAAATAAAACATCAGGTGTGTTGTTTCAAAACAGAAAATTACTTTCTGTGTGAAGTTGGTTGGAACAATTTTCCCAAGACAACATTCATTATCAGTAAAGGCTGAAAACATGTCAATTGTGTGTTCTTTCTCATCTACCACTCATACAAGAGAACATCATTGTCTATGGCTAAAGTGGATACCCGTTTATATTGAATTTTCCTTTGGTTTGTGTCAAGAGATAAATGTGAATTGCTGAATTCATACTCACCAACACAATTCTTTTCATTTGCATCAAGCTCATACCCTTCATAACACTGACAGACGTACGACCCAGGCGTGTTCACACAGATCTGCTCACAGTCATGTTTCTCCACAGCACAAAGGTCCTGAGCTAAAAACACATAACTGCATGAGTATGAAATTCTTTGACCTTCTACAATGCACAGGTAGACTACAGATCAAAAATAAATTTCAGGAAGCTATGGACAGCTCTTTAGAGATGAGCTTATTTTAATGTAGATCATGCCAATGTTCGGTCAAACAGTGAAAGCCAATAGGATCAGTCACTCAAAGCTGAGGCACTCGTTCCTTCAGCTGAAGGCAACGACTATTAATGGATCAGTGGTGCCTAGTAGACTTGCTTGATGTATGTTTCTCTAGAAAGCTCAAAGGGCATTCTTCAGGGATTTTTTGAAAAAGAAAAATAATTGTGTATATTTGTGTATTTTGGGGTGGTTTTTTTTGCATAACCAGATAAACGATGATGAGGTTGGAAAAGGAAAGAGGAGGAAAACACAACAGCAAAAAACTTGGGGATACTTCATTTCTGAGTTCAAGAATTTTTCATTTTTATGCAAATACCATAGCAAGTTACCCCTTCCATGCAAAAGATCTCATAAAAAAAATTACCATGACAAATGAGGTCAGCTCAGCACCTAGCCAAATAAAGCACACTGGGCTTTCTTTTCACCAGACTAAGGCTCTATGAGAACCCCAAGTTTCCCCAGCGAAAGCTCTGGAAAGCAGAGTACTTTGTGTTGCTCAAAGACTGCTCAACACGTAATGGTCATTTACATCCATAAAATAGGCTTTTGGAACATGTTTGAGGAAATCAGCCAAGCACAAACAAATTTTCTTTTATAGCTGTCTGCTTCATATCAAGCGGCATGATGAACAGCACAAACAGTCGCTTAACTCTTTTGTTCCAGTGTAAACACCCACGAACAGATAATTTTCCAGCTTGTTTCAGCTACATTCCTCTTTTGTATTATTTTGTTTATTAATGTAAGATTTGAGCATCTCTAGAGAAGAATGGGAGAGATTAGTTAAACAAACAAATACAGTGTAGTAAGTAAAGAACACCCATGATCTGACACAAACACTCTTCTCTAGAAAAGTTAGACCACAGTACACGAAAGGAGCATCGTTTCATGGATGCAAAATCATCATAATTAAACAAATGTAAGAATATTTTAAGTTGAACAAACAAACCATTTCCCAGCCTGAAGCAAATTGTCAGTTCATTGCTGATTGAAGCCATTTGGTTAAGGGCTTTTAAGAACTGCATACTGATAGCAGATACTCTCACAACATTAAGAAAAAAGGGAATAGAAGAATAAAAACAGAGTCTAACTTTAGGTACAAAAGAATGAAAAGAGAGTATAACATTAGGTACATACCATGCATCTTTTCTGCACTGTTGAATTCAGAAACTGGTAAATTATGCATACAAGGAAATTATTTGTTCATGGAAGAGCTGCTGAAGACATCCAAACCTTAGATAAATACATCTGGTTTATGTTGATCATGTATTGTACTTAACATACACACGATGAAGATTTATTTTACTTAGATGTCAGGTGAGGAATACATTGTCTCTGTGCACTTGTGGGCAATTAACAGCCAGTGAAGGTAACTAAAATACTCAGAGACTGTACACTTTTCTTTCACCGTGGTTCCCCTACCTCCAGAACTAAGCTGTCCCCTTTGTCCAGGCGTGGCTCCCCTATCCTCGTGAATTCTGTTACATCTCTGTGGGGGTTTTAGACGTAATGGTTTGACCTTCTCTAGACTGATAGTGCATCATCTCTCCTTCACCAAGGATTTGCACCATCCTAACACACAGTTTGATGACTCTCAGATTTCCAGTGCTGATTGCTAAAATTAGTTTATAATTTGGTGATGTAAAAAACCCAAGGTCTACAAACATATTGAAGGACTAATCTCCATTTCATATTGATCAAACTGCAATCCGGTATCATCTGATTGATTATCAAAGCAGGTACACAAAGAAATCATGTGTGACAGGTAAGTGGGGAAAACTAATAGAAGTCATAGCTAAAAAAGAAGGTAAAGCAATGCAGCAAAGGGCTTTGAAAAATGGTCGAGACGGAGCATATTGAGGGCTACTGTGCATGGGTCACCAGTAAGAAAATCACACACAATTCAAAAACTCTTGGAAATTAACCTGTATTTGAAGCACTGCAATGCTCAAATGCTGGACTACTGGCTGAGAAAAACTATGGAAATGTAACAGAGTAAAAAGAAAAACAGACATTAAAGAATTTTTCATATTTGTAATTAATTTTTAAAATTCATTAATGAAAAAAAAATTGCCAGAATTGGTGTTAGGGGTGAGAATTGGGACAATGTGTGAGAGGCAATTAAAAAGGAAGAAAATTTTTGAATATCAAATAAATTTCAGAAAAAATTCTTTGTTAAATTTCTTTAAGATATTTAAAAGAATGGCTTAAAGGATACAAAAGTTTTAAATAAAAAGCATTTTAAGAGGGACACAATGAAGAGAAAAGGTTAGACAATAACAATACTACTGAAATGTGATTACACAGTTGGAGCCATCATTTGTAATGATGATTACATTGTATGACCACCTTCTTTCTGATGAGTTATAGCAAACATGCAGAAGCAGAGAAAATACGCTCTACGAAAAAATGTTCTGGTCACTATTCTTGTCTTGGCTGAGTTGCTAAACCAAATAATAATTAGGAAATATTCCAGATTGGACTGATTTTTTTTTTCATCTTCTACAGGAAACAAAACCACAAATAAAGTGTTACATTTGTTCCATTTAATGCAACACATTGCCTTGTGATTCACAGAAATGCTTATGACAATTGGTGAAGGATGTTGTCAGAAGGAACAGAAAACAGAGATTCTCACAGCTCAACAGCATAGGGGGGGAACAGCTCAAAAGTGGTTTTCCAGCTGTAGTCCAAAGGATATGAAGATGCTTCCACGGAGGAGTGAAAATATCCTGATCACTCCAGTGCTGACAATATTTAGATCCCATTCCTATTTACTGAGGCTGTGAAACCATGTATCACACTACACATGGAAAGAGCCCAATCCCCAAGCTGCAGAATCACCTTCTGCGGTGACATATTGACATACCCTCACTGTTTCATTGGTGTTTAGTATTTGATATTAAACACAGCTTTAAGCAAGGGAGACTAAGAATACACTAATCTCAAGATACCTGATTGTTTTATGGCACTCTCCTGAGATACAGAACATCAAACACAAGGAGAGGATCTGAGCCTGCAGTCTTCCCCTTAGTTTTAAATTATTGATTGTATGAAGTACATCCTATGCTCCCATGATGACTGCCTCCCACAGCTTCTTGAATAGACATTTTCCAAAATTCTTCTTCTGGCTAAAATCAGTTTAGCAACTTTAATTTGAAACCATGCACTGCTGCATGATAAAAACCTGAATTTTTAGCAAGTATATTTTCCACAAGTAATTAAAGATAGTGTCACATAATTTCTTTAAAATAAGGCGGATACAGAAATAAATTTGGCATATCCCTCTAATGTAAATTGCTGTTACTTACTAGAAAACAAGTTAAAATAGACTAATGAAATACTGATCATGAAGATCAAAATTAAAGTGAAATAAAGTTTGTTATTATAATCTATACAGCTAATTGCCCAAAACTGAAAAATGTCAACACTTTTAAAGAGAGGAATGAGAGCATAAGCAAGACTTCTGAAACCATTCTTTGAAAGGTTGCAAACCCTTATATTTCCAGCTGCAGTTAGGAAGAGATTTTCATAATGTCAAGTCATTTCACAGTTTTCTAGTATGGGGTTTATTTCACCTTTCTGTACTCTTTAGTACTGTTGCTAGCTGGACAAGTTAGCAAAGTATCTATATTCACTTCATTTGAGATGATAATTTATTTATTTGGTTGTTGTTTCGTTGTTGAACTTAATATACCAATAAAATTCAAATGCAATTTCATATAGTTACAGTCTACCTCTGCAGAGCTGTGTATAAAATTCAGCTTGATGTATCTCAGAAAGATTTGTAAGAGCTTCACTTACACAAAGCAAGAAAAAGAATTACAACTTTACCTTTCTAGACACTTTCTGACAATTATCATGAATTATGCACTGAGCTCAGTTCTTTATGAGCCCAAGAGAAAGGATAAGTGGTGCTAAACATTTTTGGGGAGCATGAAGGAGAAAAGAAAGATAACATACTGCTGCAAGTCTTCTGGTCAGCATTCAGAATGTATCCTTGTTTACATCTGCACAGGTAGGAGCCAGGGGTGTTTATGCAAAAGTGATCACAGTGATGCTCAACTATACTGCACATATGAGGCACTGAAAGAAAAAAAAGGAAAACATTACTAACTGCTGGTCTTAATTACTTGAGGTCACAGAGAAAAAAAACCTGGTGTAGAAAATTTTACTGAAGTAACTTAGAAATTTCAAATTAAGTGTTGCTAGTAAAGACAAAAATGAGAGCTTAAGAAAATAAAAATCCACAAGAGAATATCTGAAAAACTAATTATCTGGTGGTCCTACAAAGACAATGAAACAAACCTATCATATTCAAATTTAGAAAATAAGTGGAATTTAGGTTTAAGCTGATTTAGAGGACATTCAATTTCTTGCATGAACAAAATCACCAAACAGCACCCAATAATAAAGAAGAAGGACTAAAAACCAACTTAATGAAGAGACTATTTCGCTTGCTTAGTTATTGACGTTGAGGAACACGCAAATAATACATGATGACATTGAGGACATGTATCTCCAAGATTCTTTAACCAGGAGCTGAACTGAGATACACTCCAGATTGTAAGTCCTTCTGAGTCTATTTCTGTTCTGTTTGTATTTTATGTCTCTAACAGCAAGCATTAAAATGCAGCAGACTGAGACAATAAAAGAGAAAAAGAATGGAGGCCCATTCAGTCAAAGGCATTGTTGAACAATTTTTTCTCCAGATCACTATTTGGGGATTAAGAAATCTCAATGTTTTCTTTCCACTGCAGCATTACTTGCATGTAATTGCTATAATATAATTGACAACTACTTCTCAGAGAACACTGTGTGGAAAATGATCTATTTTGCTCAACAGCAATTAAGGATTGATGTACTCTTTAACATGCTAGGTCGACAAAGCTCAAAATTTATGGAATAGATATTAATTCTATTCCATAATCTATTAATCTCCTAGAAACCACAACAGAAGCCTGCTAAATAACTTAAAGTTTTAAGTGTGGTACTTGTGGAACAAAACCACATATGATTTTAAGATATATACTACGTGTCTGCTCTTTGGCATGTTTACAAGGGTTAGGTATTTATTGCTAACACACAAACCACAATTCCCTAATCTCTTAATCAGCTTGTTGGATCTCGCAAATTTCTGCCATAATAAAACTTCTCAAGTACTTTTATTTGGGTGCATACAGACCTACTTCAACTTCTTGTCTTTTCATCTTTCTGTCATTCTGAAAATGAAAGCATTCAATGACAGGAGTCCCAATAACTTAAGTTCCTTCTGAGAATATATTTTTACTGTCTGTTACCAATCTTCCCATCTACTATGCAAGTACAGTGTACATGTTCTGAAGTGCTTCTGTTGCACCCATTTCAAAGCAGTGATACTCTGGTCATCAGTCCGAATTCTGTGGCGAAGTCCGCTCTCTGAATGATTTCTGCAACCTCATCTGTTGCAGGAGGTGTTTGGTGGTCACAGGCAGGGACTGAAGTAATAGAAAGGGTGATCTCATAGTTAAGGAATCTGAACATAAGCCTCGTTGTGAATTAGATTTTATCTCTTTATCACAGGGTCCTTATCTGATTTTGGGTAAGCCAATAGTATCAGCACCTTCAAGGAAACATCAGCCTTCACACTGTATCTGTTCAGGTAGAGACACCTTAATCCGAATTGCAAGAGTGCAAGAGATGGCTGTAGAGCTGTGAATAGCATGTAGTATTAGTCCAAAAACATTAAATGCCCCAGAAAATCACACCAGGGATTGCACTGAATCAAATATTTAAAGTTAGTGGGTGGTTTTGACAAACTTTTGACAAACTTTCTGTGCCTCCATTCCTCCAACGTAAAATGGGGATGACACCACTACCTACTTTACAGGAATATAATAAAGACTTTATTTGCCCCTGACTGCTCCATCCCAAGCTCGGTCTTTCTCACACTTCTTCTGATCTCCATCTCCTTTCCTGGATTCTGTTCCCATTTCCATTGACATTTTTCTGAGTTTTCAACTCTTGTCTTATCCTTCATGCCTCTGATCCCTCAGGATACTCTCTGCTTCTCTTTTACTTTGCTGTCTAGTAATAAAAAGAGGTCCTGGCTTCAACTGGTGTTTCTGACATCCCCAAATCTTTAGCAGCCAGGAGAAGCAACTGTAGGGAACCTCTGACTTAACAGAATGGAGCACATCCAGTTTACATGGATTCTTCTGAGAATATAGGTCCTAGGTACTTAGCAGTCTCCACCATACAGCAGCAAATAGTGGCTAATTTGGCTTACTTTTTGTTTTCCCCACAGAGCTTCATCACTTGGCCATGGTTTTCTCTTGTCATCACAGGAACCATGAAGACACATTCCCACAGACATAAGGGACATTCAGACACAAGGACAGCCCAGGGGCCAAGGTCTTTTCCCACAGCATGAAGCCCAGCAGATGGCATTCCAGGAGACTTGACCAGAGGTGTGCCTTCAATTGCTTTAGCAAAGAAACAAGGTGTCCAGATGTTCCACTCAGCTACAATGATACTGCCTCTGGGTCCACACCTGGGAGGACTTAAGCTAACCACATTTCCTGAGAGGAATGTAGGTGCTCTAGGAAGTAGAGGCTACGATTACTCTCTTGAAATTCAGCAAGCTGAAGGCTGCTTCACAGTCAAGAGCAAATAAAATGGTATGGATTCCATCTGGAATTTAGTACCTTATGTTGAAATCCATATGAATCTAACAGCTTAAACTCTCTGTTGAATCTGGGTCTGGATTTTTAAACATGTCTTATGATCTCACATCCAATTTCCAGCACAGCAAATCCCGTGGAGGCATTCTCTGGGAGCAGGAGGCAACTGCTAACCTTGTCACCTCCATACTCCTCCATCTGCAGTGTGGGGGTGGCTTTACTGAGGAACACATGTGTTTGATTAAAACTGAGCTAAAAAACTCTAATAAATTTATTGGATACTGCCAAGATAGGAAAAAAGAAAAAACACAACAACCAAACAAATGGCATTTGGACTGGATTTGTTTCTAAAACACAATTTTAAAAATCAGCATTTGCTGTTCATTCCATTTAAACTCTGAATCCATGATTAGTTTACTCTTTCTTGGTTTTTAAATATATCCTACTATTCTAGCTAATAATACAGCAAGGAAGAAACAGGAAAAAATCTATTTTCTGATGAATGTTGGTGTTTCGTGCTGAGGCAGTTCAGCTGCTCTTTGAAACAGTTTTGGAAAAGATCAAGTAAGGAAAATTCTCTAGACTATCCTTAAAATAAGCTTCAGTTCTTTTCTGGCAAAAGCATTCCCAGAGATGAGCGAGCATTTAATCTCACCATGCATTCTTTTTCTGGAGTCTACTGAAAATGCATCAGCTTAATGCCAAATTTGTATGAAATACTTTCATATTTATCTCAGGAATAAATAAAAAAGAAAAGTCTACTAAGTACACAGATTAAAATAAAATTAATTACAAATACCATGATATTTGTAAAAGGTAATTCCTTATCAGGGAATTACAGATGGATGTCATATCTCTGTTGTAAATTAATACCTATTAAAATATTTACTTTATTGTATGAATGAATAATATCACTGTCATGGATTTTCCTAACCTTCTGCATTTAAAATAGATGGAATACAAACACTACCATGTCTGTGTTTCATTTTCAGTCACAAGGCATGTGCAGAAATGATTCTTTGCATAGAATTAGCATGTAAGTTTTGGAAGAGGAATCCATGGACTCTCAAGAATATTTAAATAACCAAAAGACTGTTGAGTGGTTTCAGGTTTCGCTACTAAGGGAGATCACTTTTAAAATGAATGCACGAAACAACTTGTCTAATATGCAAACAGCAGAGATTGTAAATTTATTGCTATTATGCAATAAATAGTAAAATCATGATATGTGTGTTTGCCTAACTGCTTATGACTGCAAGGAATTAGATCGCATTTTACGGCACTTAACAGTAGTATGAGTTTTCCCCATGTGTGACTGCTGTTCTGGATGTTGTCTGGCTAGTCTCCCTTCAATATATATGTTCTAACAGATAAGGTTTCATGTCAAAAAAAGTTTAATTATAATGCATATTTTTTTCTGTTTCACTTTCATCTATGTATTCAAACCTACAGATAAAAATCTTACCACAAAGTTTAGTCTGGAAGGCAGAGGTCAGTGTTTCAATCTGACTGAAATTAGCAACCAGAAACACATGTTCTTCATGTGGTTCGCTCCCAATGGACTTCAGAGTGTTCATATCCACTCTTCCCACTCCAATGGCAAAAATTAGGATTCCTGTGTTGCGTGCTTTAGCAGCAATCTCTGCCACAGGATCCTGAGGTCTCCCATCTGTCACTATCATGATAATTCGGGGCACATTCTGCCTCAGAGGTCGAGCCCCTTCCGCCTCTGAAAATGCGATGTTCACTGCATACTGCAGAGCCAGTCCAGTCATGGTGCCCGTGGCCAGGTGCATCATCCTCTTCACTGCTCTCTCAGCATCCTGCTTCCGCCTGAAGGTCTTCAGCGAAAACTCCTGTTTGACGGTGCTGCCGTACTGAATCAGACCCACGCGCGTGGCGTCAGGCCTGATGTCCAGAAACTGCAAGATGGTCAAAATGAACTCCTTCACTTTTTCAAAGTCGTAATGGCGCACACTGCGAGAGCTGTCAATGATGAAAACAAGGTCTAGATGTTTGTTGTTGCAAGTGTTTTCTAAAAAGAAAATGCAAACAAAAATACTTTACGATTTCAAAATGCAAATAGGTTCAGGTTTACTGCCTAAATAAACACTCTGACAAGTGCTGTGAAAATTCAGGAAAAACAGAAGATACTAGAACTAAGGCTACTTGGGCAATATAAGTTTGTTCTCCAGTAAATAAGAAAAGCTGCCTGTCACTTGATCATTATATGTATTTTGTGTGTGTGTGTGTGTGAAATAAGTGCCCAAAATGATTAATGGCAGTAGAAGTTTATTCTTCTAGTTTATTATTAGTTCATTACTTGTTGTCCTACTTGTTGACATGACCTTGTCAAATATCACTCTTCAGGTATTTGTGCACTACCCTGTTGTGTCATTCTTGAGATTTTGACCTCATTCCCCAGGCAGGGTGGAAATCCCCTCTGAATGACATAGTTAACTAACTAAGTGGGCTGCACTGTGACGCTTTGTGTGGCAGTGCCTGAGAATTTAGAAATCTAATTCTAAATTCAGATTGGCATAAGTATTTCATTAGAAACAGGGAAAACAGAACACAAAGAAATACAGGTCAAAAGCATCTGTTAATTGCACTGACTGATAAAGAGACCTGAAGGGACTGATTTTTCAAGGAAGTTGGCAGCAAGCAGCACTTTGCATGTACAAAGTACAGCTCTCAATGACATCAACTGCAGTTGTGAATGCTCAGCAGTTCTGCAAATCAAATGCCATGATTTCAAATTATTATGGGTAATTAATACCCCTCTGGGCAAAGTTTCATGTATTGGACTAGCTCAGCATCACAGAGAAATTCTATGGCTGCACCAGAGAGAAAATCCTGTTGTCTACAGTGGCACTCCACTTGGCCAAAGAAACACTCATACTGAACACTCCCTGAAATCTATGTCAGCCATCAGAAGTCTTTTTTTCCAAGAGCCACAGAAGCAGAAGTATCACAGACAGAGTATGTCTATATCTGACAATTGCACAGATGGGCAGGCCAACCTATCATGGATAACAGCAGAAGAGAAGGCTGGCTGCCTTCTAGGCATCCTACGAGCTTTCTGGGACCCTGGCTACGTCCTCTGGCTTCTGCTCAGCATCCTTTTCTGAAAGAATATGAGAAACATGAGACATATGTGTGACTTGGATGATGAGAATGGATAGGGACTGACCATTCCCAGGAAGCCAGCACATGGCAGGCTTGAGGCAAGCCTGTGAGGTGAGCTATCAGACTTGCCACAGAAGAAGACAACATATAGAAAAAGATTAAAAGGACTTTGATGGGATGCTGTTAAAAAGAAATCAACAGAGGTTTAATGTGTATATTAAACACTCCTTCAAGTTAGGAAATCCCTGAGTCACAAAAGCATGGCAAGTTCAGGGAATAGCTGCAGGTGGCATTTTCTTGCCCTTAAATTATTTCACATGCATCTACTTTTGACCTCTATCAGAGACAGAATACAGGGTTAGATAGACCTATGGCTTCAATCATTGTGTCTGCTCATCTTCTTAAATTCCTGTGGCTATGAATAGACCTGTGAAGTTGTTAGATGTGTTTGCACTCCTGGCTTGAAAGATTAAAGATGGCAAGAATGCTCACCAGATTGCAGTGGCATCCTCATTTTACTAAGATGCAACACCCCTAATCAGCAGTTTCCCTTACTGCCAAACACAATTCAATGCCCAGTGCACCGTCATTCATCTTGTGCAGTGAATGAGGCAAATGTTTGGTGGAAAAGTAGTCTTTGACTGTATAATCAAAGGTCATGTCATACTGCACTAGTACAAGTGGGCCAATCAAAGACTCAATTGGAAAAACGTCTGTCTGTAGATGTCTTTAAACAAGTTCACTTGTGACTGCTGACGAACACTCATCATGCACTTCTCCCAAGGCAGCGGGTGAGAAAGATGCCTGCTTTCACTCATTAACTCAGAAGCCTCTTTATGATCATAGATTACCGAGAACAGTTGTTGGCATAGAATAAAAATGCTCTTTAATGACAGTAAAAATGACTGCCTGGATTTATTCATGCGCAGTCTACAGTACAGCTTTATTCATAAGCGTAGGAATATGCTCGGGTTACTTATTCTTTCAAAATCAGAGCAGGATGGATATAAGCCAAGCTGAGCAGAAACAAAATTCCAGTTCTAATGGGATACAGATATCCTGACATAACTATTTTCAACCTTATTAATTATAATTATCCTTATATATATATATAATTATTAATTATCTTTACTAATATAACATGAATGATCCCAGTAACACAAAGATAATGCTAAGTTATGATTTGCGGGAGCAGAGCAAGAGGAAAGGAGGGTAATTACAGAAAAAAGGCTAAGAATATGTGTGTGTACATGAGGGAAGCAACAGACAAAGGAGAAGGATAAAATGGCTGCTATTTTATTTCCCTTAAAACATTTCAGCATGGATTCACTAAAGGTAAGTCATGCTTGACCAGCCTGATTGCTTTCTATAATGAAACAACTGCCTGGATGGATGAGGGGAGAGCAGGGGATATTGTCGACCCCAACTTCAGCAAGGCTTTCAACACTGTCTCTCACAACATCCTCACAGGCAAACTCAGGAAGTGCGGACTGGGTGAATGGACAGACGGGTGGTTTGAGAACTGGCTGAACAGCAGATCCCAGAGTCCTAATAAGTGGTAAAGCTGGAGCCCTGTCACTAGTGGCATCTACCAAGGTTCAATACTTGTCCCAGTATTATTTAATTTTTCATCAATGACTTGGATGAAGGGGCAGAGGCCTCCTCAGCAAGTTCCCCAACAACACAAAGCTGGGAGGAGTGGCTGATACCTCAGAGCACTGTACAGCCCTTCAGAAGGACGACAGGTTGGAGAGATGGGCAGAGAACCATCTGAAATTCAACAAAGGCAAATGCAGGGTCCTGCAGCTAGGCAAGAACAACCCCAGGCACCAGCACAGGATGGCGGCTGACCTGCTGGAAGCAGCTCTGCAGAGAAGGACCTGGGGGTCCTGGAGGACAAGCCAGCAGTGTGCCCTTGTGGCCAACAGGGCCAAAGGTATCCTGGGGTGCACTAGGAAGAGCACTGCCAGCAGGTTGAAGGAGGTGATCCTGTCTCTCTGCTCAGCCCTAATGAGGCACCTTCTGGAGAGCAGTATCCAGTTCTGGGCTCCTCAGTACAAGAGAGACATGGAGCTATTAGAGTGGGTCCAGAGGGGGGCTACAAAGATGATGAGGGGACTGCAGCATCTCTCTTATGAGGAAAGGCTGAGAGAGCTGGGCCTGTTCAGCCTTGAGAGGAGATACCTGAGAGGGGACCTCATCAGTGTCTATCAGTCTCCGAAGGGAGGGTGTCAAGAGGATGGAGCCAGGCTCTTCTCAGTGGTGCCGAGCGATAGGACAAGAGGCAATGGGCAGAAACTGGTGCACAGGAAGCTCCACCTGAACATGAGGTAAAACTTTTTTACTTGTGTGGGTGCACCAGAACAGGCTGCCCAGAGAGGTGGTGGAGTCTCCCTCACTGGAGATATTCAAGTACCATCTGGACACAATCCTGTGCCATGTGCTCTGCGATGACCCTGCTTGAGCAGGGACATTGGACTAGATGACCCACTGTGGTCTGTTCCAACCTGACCGACTCTGTGATTCTGTGAAAACAAGTCAAAAGTACAGGCATGGTGTCGAATCCTTTTAATTGGAATATAAAGATTTGGATCCCAGTCTGTAGAGACTAATTTTTCCATCCTGAAGTTTGGAATGAATCTTGGTGGGAAAAAGCCTGGAGAGCATTGGTAGATAGTACTACCAGAAACACATCATACTGTGTTGAATTACTTCAGAAAAATCTATTCATTTGAATGAAACACAGTGTTTTTCAAAACTGCTTTGACCAGCAAAGTTCTATCTATAGAAATACTAAACATTTCCAAATAAAGATGTATTTAAAATCTTTGTCTTCAGATTTGGTATGAATTTTTTAAAAACCCTGTAACTGTTAAAGTTGATTTAACTTGGGCTTAGTGAAAAATAAAATGTAACTCTTCTACAGACAAAAAATCCAGCTCTGTGGTACTTTGAGGAGTGGCAATCAGTTGTAATGACTAACAGATCCAAACACTCATCCCCTCAGATAAATTTTCAGTGATAGCTTTTTAGCAGTTACATGCTTCTGCATTTGTTCTGTAAACTATGATCTCTTCCTCTGACCATCTCTCATTTTAAACAGCGAACTTTCTCACAACTTTGGCAAACATCTTCATAACCAAAAGTAATTCCCTTTCCTTTTCCCCAATGAAAATTGACATACTCACTGAAAAGAGCTACTCATCCATAAACCTACTTTTAAGTCAGCAGAGGTCTCATATTGCCAACACAAAAGTTAAAAAAAACCCCTCAGCGTGGGTTGTATTATCCAAAGGGGAAGCCAGGAGAGGTGAGACAAAGACACAAGGAAAGATCAATTCAGTAGTAAATATGTTCTCCTTCTCTACTCAATATCCACTTTGTAAATGACAGTTACAGTGATGCCACCTTTGGAAAACTAACAATGCAAGGAAATTTCAGTTCTACTGGGAAGAATCCAGAAGGGATCTGATTACTGAGAGATATATAAAACAAAGCTTAAACTAATACTGAGCATCTTAATTTCCTCTAAAGCTGAAAATTCTGTTAAATCATTTTATCTGATGACTGCAGGTTTCCTTCTATTCCTTTCTCAAAGCAAATTATGCTCAGCCTGTTTTGGCTTTGACAAAGCTCACACTGTTTTGATTTTGCTCACCCACCCAGGGCCCATGTCTGAGTGCGTGTTTCTACCCTCTCATCTTATTTTTCAGTAATGCTACATTCCCTTGATACAACTAAAGTAGCACTAAGGAGCTTTCTTAGGCATTGGAATTGACTCTTCCAGGCTGTTAAATCATTAGAACAGTTCCTGATACTGTTGTCTGAGGACAATTCACATTTTCCTGAGCAGTTCTCAGGCATGATACGGAAAGCAGCATGAGCCAGGGATTCATCCTATGTGGATGGCACTGGTCTGTGAGCTCAGGGTATTCCCCAGGACAGAAGCAGGCCTGCATCCACGGTGTTAAACTCACCTTCCTGCTCAGAGTGGCTGTATGCAAGAGGCCTCCTGGAAACAGTCCCTGTAAGGATTATTGTCTGTACCTTCTGAACCACGCATGGAGATTGCTAGTCACTGTGGGCCAGAGACAGCTCCAGCAACAATGAGGGTAAAGTTCCAATGCCCAAGAATGTTCCCAGCACTGTTTCATTTCCTCAACCATTTCCATCTAGAGATACTCAAAATGAACACATTCAAAGGACACAAGTTTTAGACAGTGATTTTTCAAAAGTTTTTGCAAGCTGGCTCACTCGAAAAAACTGCTTGTTTAAAAATGAGTTAGTTATTTTCTAGTTTTGTCCTACATCTTTATGATTCCTTAACACTTCTTTTTCTTTTTTTTCTAAATCTAGATATTACTTATTTGGTTACGTAGGTCTTTATACTAATAAATGAGAATGGGTAAATGTTAAAGAAGGTTAGCTCAATTTGGTAAACACTACAACAAAGTTTAGACATTGAAAAAGTAATTTATAACAAGTAAATATTATCTCCATAAAGATGTTTGTTACAGAGTATGACAATTCAAGCCAAAAGGAAGGATTAAATCAGTTAAGAAAAAAATGAGATCATAGAAAAATTATTGCCTGAGAAGGCTTTAATGGTAATTTTAATATTTTGCGTTTCTTAGCTCACTCCCCAGCAATGCATATACAAAAATTACATGTCCTGTGACAGTGCCAGCAGTAGCACCAGGTTTATTTTTAGGTTTTATCTCTGAGTAACAGAACAAGTCTTCACCCAAATCAAAATAAAAGGGGGAGAAAGCTGTTCTCCCAGTTAGCATATTTTACAACTTCTTCCTAAATGTATCTTCTTTCTTTGCCATTTTATTATTTCTTTTTCCCTCGAGCCCTCAATATTACTTGCCCGTCCTCTTTTCACAACTTCTTTCCTTATAAATCTCTGCATAACTCCTACCAAATTTGTTAAAATATGTATGAACTTGCTGGGTGTCAAATATTTTTTCCTTCAAGTCCAGAATTCTGGTTTTCCCTAGCTAAATAGCCAGCCAGAAAGATTGTGTTTGACAGGTTCTCAGACAACTCCAAAGGATTTCTTAGGTCATGAAGGTTTAATCTTCTTGTCATAGAATTATGCAAATGAAGAATAGCCAAGTTTCCAATGCATTCATAAACACACCAAGTGCAAAATGCTTTGGGAAACACATCTTGTGATTATGATTTTAGCAAAGAATAAACGTAAAAGAGCAGTAATTCCAAGCACTTCCTGTCTCTAGTGAGATATTTTGACCAGGTTAGCTTCCACTCTTTCTGGGTTTTTTCTCATTTTAATTCAAAGATGGATGAAGTATGGTATGGTACATTTCAGATATAATCATACATAGCTCCTGAAGTAAATGCTAGAAACTGCTCAATACCCCTTTCCTATCACACATACATGTTGCATTTGGTTCTGCAGGTGACGCCACCTCTTCCCAGCTCTGGGACAGGCCCTGCATCCAAGACCTGCCCCTGTACTCTCTGGCCCCATCCTTGCTCTGAATCTTTCCCCAAACACACAGGCCTATGGCCCTAACCCAAACATTCATTATGAGTTTGGCAGCTCACCCATTTTTCCTTACAAATTTCTTCATCTGGGAACAATCTCTAAACGGAACATAGCCTCCAGACATTTCTTTATTGCCTCTGACAAAATCTTTTCTGAACTTCAAAAATTTCTGGGAGAGCTGTACAGCAGGAGGCTCTTGTCCAGAGATTTACATTTCCTTCTACATGCAAATGCTTCATTATTAGTCACGGCAGGAGGGTATATTTGTTCTCATTTCACCTCACTATTTCTATTCCTTTCCTGTCATGCTTTTCAAAATAACAAGGTCATTATTAACACCAAGTCCCTCTAAATCCAGAGTCCCAGAACTGACTCCTAGTATTTCTTCATTTTTTTACCAATACTGGTGCAGTCTCTGGTATGGAGCCAAAGTACGGTGTAGGGATAGTCTCAAGTTTCTCAGTTCTTTCTGCATATTTTAGCTGTTCTGAGATAGAAACTGGTGGGTTTCCTGACAGGAATCAAACCTGCTTTCATGGTCAGGAGGACAAGGGAGCAGGTTGTTTTCCTTGCAGGCAGTGGAACAACTGGACAGAGGGATAAAGTATCCTTATATCCCCATGCACATGGCCACCACTTCCTGACAGAAACAAATGTTATGTGCTCTCAGCTAAGGATAGCTTACACCCACGAGAGATGAGGAATTCATTTTCTGAGCCATGATGGAGAAACTCGTGGTACACACAGTAATGCTACTTTGCATCCTGTTCCCACAGGCAGCCTGGAAGCACTTAACTCTGATTGTGAATGTCTTTTCCTGCACTCACCTGTAAAACATCAAATCACAACCAACATGAAAAAGGTGATTGTATGGGAAAAGGTGATTTCCTTATCTTTCTCCTTGAAAATCTGAGACTCCTATCTTGCCTGAGCTACTCGGGGTGCTGTTGGAAGGACACAGAAATTATTAGAGAAGGAACAGATATAGAAAGTAAACAATTGTTAGCAGCAGCATAGAAAATTTAGAGAAAAAATGTGACCTTACTGAGTTTGTGGTGCCCTGCTTCCACAACATTCACTTAACATTTTAAAAACTCCTATCTATACTTTTTTTTAAAGTTGCCCATGTCTTTGTTTACAGGGAAAGCTGTTAGCAACCTCAACATTACCCATTGATCAGCTGACATGAAACCACATATTTCTATCTATTGGTAACGGTCTAAGTATTAGATTCTTTTCCAGAACAATTTCAGAAACAGCATGATGGGATAGTGCTGTACACCATTCCCCGTCTCCCAAAACATGTGGGACATCATGTCCACTAGTGAACTGGTAGTTCTACCACTTCAGCAGTACTTAAATAAGATGGTGTCTTCAAGGTTCCAAAGCAATTTAAGGTATGTTGTCTTCATCCACAATAGTGTCTGATCACACACGTCTATAAAATGAGATGTTCCTTAAGTCATGCAAATGTTGTTTCCATGATTTTCAAGTTAATTTTGCACATATGTGCTTTTTTAATTAAGCAGCTAAAGTGCTCAAAATGAAGTCAAAACCAGCACACTGCTGAACATCAGTGTTCTTTCTTTTGGCCTGATTTTTCTTCAAGACATAATACACAGAGAAGGCTTTGAGCTCCTTGAGAATATACACATAACAACAGTTTTTTTACTCACAGTAATTTTCCTCACTGAATTATCGTCAAGTCAAACTCTTTTTCAAACAGAAATGGTATTTCACAGTAATTTGTGGGGGTTGCAACAAACAAATTCAGAAATACAAAGATCACCCGATGTTTAGTTCATGACTCAGTTTTTTCTGTAACAGTAAATATTCTTTCATCCTGAGGAAAAATTACAAATTACCCTTATAAAAAGAGAAAAGAAGCAAAAAAAGGGGGAGGGCAAATTAAAGGAATAAGAAAACAAAACAAAGAAAGAAGAGGGGAAAGTAGGAAAGAGGGAAAAGACTTTATTAGAGGAAATACACATTAAAGAAATGCAAAACAATTCCTTGTGATGCTGGAAATCAAATTATATTCCATGTAACTTAAATTACAGAAATACCCTGTAGGTGGCTTAAAAGTGAATGTAATTTTGACATATGAAAATTAATAATGAATTCTAAATACAATAGTTGGCAAGCATAATGTTGTTCTGTGGTTAAAAACTGCTAGCACAGACCAAAACCCAAACTTTCTGATCTCCATGATAATTTGCTGCAGATGAGCATACTCAGACTAGGACATAAATCCCTGAAGTCTGTCATGGTCCCAGCTAGTCCTCATGGCTCATTAGCTAGGGCTGTTTAAGGGATAACAGCTGCTGCAGGGAACAAATGGCTGGGCAGGGATACGATTGCTAATCAGATCTCTCTTTCTCAGACTCCAGGATCTCTGTTAGGGGCTGGGGAGGCACAGCCTCAGGACAAACCAAGCCTCAAAGCCACAAAGAGAGGGTGTTCTACTGTGCATAAACCCCAGAACGTGAAAAAGCGGCTACTGTGGAGGAAGGGCCAACTGCTGAAAGATTAAGGTGAAAGTTTAAGTTTTGAGATTCAGTATAAAGTTCATGGGTGACCTCTCAACTATTGAAACAAGCACTCCTGGGAAGCAAAACACATCATGGCTAACATTGCCTTGAGGCACAAGGCAATATTAGTATGTATCTACACACTTCAGAAAGAAGAAACAGGTGATTCTCCAGACTGTAAAATGCTTTGCTTGCTTGCTTTCCAAACCTAATAAGTTTCTATTTAGATGGCAACTTCAGGTTTTGAATAGAGAGCTGATAGAGAAATAAATGGATAGGCATTTGATTACCCCATATCCTTACAAAAGTTTGGCTAGGATTGTGCTTATATTTTAACTACTTACGTGGTAATCCAAAAGATGTAATTTGCAACTACTTCCTACCTTCATCTGATAAATGGAAGAGTTTTCATCTCCCCCAGCACTGTATCAGTACAGTATGTCTAATACATCATATAGTTACTGTGACACAATTCTGATTTCAATTGCAGTACAGACTTTGGTTACAATGATTCTACTTTCTGACAGGATCATGTCTGATGACATAAAACTTGGCAGGGTTGCATTTCTGGGAAGAAATAACACATATGCACATACATTGAGGCTGTGAAGGAGTTTCTTACAGCAGAAAGCATCCCACATTGGCTCAACAGTCCACATCAGCAAAATTTAGAGATCTCTGGCCAGCACTTACTGAATAAAATACAACAAATTAAACCAAAACTAAACAGGAATCTTATCTGCGCTCCACAGAAGCATCATGCGTTGGGCTCACATTTGTCACATACTCTTCCCTCTGATTTGCTGCTAAAATAACTCAGAATGTTTAACCTGATAATGTCTCAAGACCTAAAGTTACATACACTCAAGTTTAAGAACTGGGTTGGATATAAGAATCTTTGGATTAATTTTAACTGGCTGTAGCAAGTGATTCATAAATTTAGTGAGTGCTCCATGTAGTTCCTATTACCTCCCTTCGTTTATTAGTGGAATCATATATATACAACCAAAAGACAAATCATTGTTTATTTTGTTGCAAAATATAATTTAACATAGACAGGGGCATTTGCATTTTGCAGCAGCTTCCACTGAACAGGAGCCAAGTACATTTCCTTTTTGGCTTCCTTTCCCCTCTGTTTTAATTTTGCGCAGAATCAGTTAATTTTTTGTAGTTTCTACTGGTATCATGTAAAGGAATGCCCCCTAAACTAGCTTTTCTCCTTACATAGTTATTTTCAAAATCATGTAGCTGTATGTTTTATATTCCTAAGGAACAGAAAGAATGTTATTGCTTAGAATAGTATTCTATAGCTTTCACTGTATTCACTACAGCTTTCATGCATTCACTTCAGATCCTTCCAAAGAAGTATCCCATGTGAAATGAAATACATGCCCAGTTTACAAGAACAGAGTTCATCAAGAAAAAAAGCAAACACAAAAACTTGTGGGTTTTTTAATAATGTAGGAATTTTGATTTGCTTTGTTTTATAATAAATTATTAAGATGCAGTAGGGCCTAAGTCCAAAATCCGCTTCAGTAAAAAACCCCGCGACTTTAAACACCAAAAAAGTACTACATCTTGCAAGGACAAGATACATGTTGGTTCTAGATACGGAACCTGCTGAAGGGTGTGTGGAACCCTGACTGGCCTTGCAAACACAGTATGGAAACCACCACTCTGGACGACTGACCCAGCTCTTCATTAGTCTGTTTAGGTACAGAAGTCCATTTCATTATATCTGAAGGGAATCAGCTAATCTAACAGAAATAATTTTATCTTTATAACCACATAGCAAGCATATCACTGCTTTTCCTTAAAAAACCCAAAATATTATTTTCCTTTCACAAATCAGGATAAGGCCAATTTGATCCAAACTCTGGATCAAAGTACTGATGAGGGGGAAAAGAAAGCAAAATTGAGTTCATATGTCACATAAGAGGAGAGGCAACTGTTGTCTGAGACAGAAAAGAAAAACTGACCATCCTATTTCTTTCTGTTGTTTCACAAGATCTTGCACAACTATGGAAACAATCCTTTAAAACATAAATACACCTGCATGAAAACACTATCTTGCAGCAATACAACACAAACTCTTTTATTACTTGAAATACATGCATATCTAATATGCTGCAAGAAAGACTTAAGAAAACGTTAAAAGTTAATTAATTTGGCACAATCAACAAGATTTTAATACTTGCAAGTCTGACTCAGTGTTTAATAAAAGAAAAACCTGCAAAGCAGTTTGGTTTTCAAGGGCCACATAGTGAGAGTTCCAAAAACTCTATTTTCAATAGATCCTTGAACAAAATATTTCAGCTCTTTAACAGAAGTTATTACCTACAGCAATAATCGTTTAAAACAGCAATAAGCAATGCAAAGGCCTGCCAAATTAAAACAACACACATTGAGATTTAGTTGAAAAATTGAGGAATAAGAAAAACATGTCTTTTCAGACATAGCTCATTCCTTCAAATGACTTTATTAAAATGTACAGGCAATTAGACCTAACAACACCTTTAAGAAAGTGCACGGCTGATGAAAAATTAAATCCTCCTAAATCTGGATCTCAAAGTACTTTTCTCTCTATATAGACAATCCTATAGAATTTTTCATCCATTCCATTTTACTTATTTAACTTGTCAGTTTCCTAGAGCAATGACTTTTACTTCTGTACATGGACACTACTGGTATTTTACCAGTAGTTATCACAGCAGTACACTTTTGTTTTAAAAATGGCAAAATTAAGAAAAAAGCAGTAAAATTATTTTAATACTACTATACTTACATAGCAAAAACCTTCATTTTAGTCCTGAAGAAGAGACTTCCATCCAAAAAACATCCAACCTCCAACCTTAACTTTTATTACTTTTCCAGGTACCTGTTGATTCTTTGCAGCTATTTTGCTCCCTTTTGCCTGCCAAGTAAGTCTTTACACAACAGCAGCAAATGTCATCACCACCACTACTTACAATATGCATACTATATAGAATGTGACAACTTCTAATCCCTGTTAAATTGCAGGAATTCCAGAGTGATTTTATTAAGTCTATTGACTTGATGTCACTGAGATCGTATTTTGGTCCTGCTCTTTCTCATGCCATTTAAGGAACACTCAGCTTTCCAGCACAGTGGCATTTTACATTCTTTTCTTTACAGAGAGGGATGTTTTTACCATGCCACTGTTTCTATCCATTGCTGAATCTGAAGCAAGTGGCCTAATTTCTTGAAAGAGAATGCAAGGCCCAAGAGTCTGACTCCAAACTGCCACGTACTTTTATGGGCTGGATCAGAGAACATTTCAAGTTTTTTGCATCATTTAATGTCTTGAAAAGGTTCCTTTAGCCAGAACTGTTTGCATCCTGCACATGTCAAATTGAGTAGGAATCCAGAGGTTTTCAAATGCAGAGACCAGAAGTCTCTTGGCTTTTGAAAGAAGAAATAAATAATTTAATCTAAACAATTTGATTTATACTGAGTGCTAGTCCCTTTCATATATTTTCCACTATTTAAATTTGAAAAAGAGGCTATGAAAGGAATTTTTAAAAATCATAGGAAGAATGGCAACTGAGAAATGTGACACTTTCAGTATCTCCACGTAACACCTTGCCTTTGCACCCATTTTCTAGAGAGAAGAGAAGTTTCTTTCTTAAAGTAATAAGCTCACTTACGGTATTTGCTAGGAACCCTAAAATATTCGGGAAGAGTTGCTATATAATCACATTTCAGAATTTAGGGTTTTAGAAAGTCTGACATTCTTGTTAAGTAAGGTGTGAATGTGGGTATTCCTCTTTGTTGTTCTATATCTATGGGTTTTTTGTGAATTAGATCTCCAGAGCTGTGGTTTTCAGCCTTCAGTGGCAGAACCTCAAGTGTTTCAAGACCGCATCTATTAGTTTTGGGGAAGATGAATAAGGAATGGAAATCTGTTGTCTTTTGTTTTAAATTTGTCCTATTGGAACTGAAAACCAATGTTTTTACGTTAACAGATTGAGAATGGTACTTTATAAAGCCTTACATTATGTGAAGGATTACATATTGTTTAGACAAGCGTTTCACTGCTTAAACTTAGTGCTCTCCTCTCTGTCACCCATTCTCCCATATTCTTTCTTTCTTCTTCTTTCTTCCCAATATATCTTCTGCAGGACATTTCACATTCCTCATGCTCACTTAGGGTAGATGACCTTTATGGAGAGGCAGTCCACTTACCATCTCCCAGTGGCTGGAGAAAGGTATCTGATGAGATCTACTACTGATGTCAATCATTAACCCCTACTAATAGGCTGTGTCCAAACCTCATCCAGGCTGTGTTTCCATAACCTGACAATTACTTGAAACAATTAGCAAAAGACAGTTATTTGAAGTCACACACTGTTAGGAGAGGAAAAAGCTGACTGCTTGGTGATGCACAAGTGACGATCAACAAGAAAGACATGAACCTTATGTCTTAAAATATGACAGCCCACAAGCTGAAACTGATACACTCTGTCGTAAGATTTTTGGCAAAGAAGGAAAAACTTAGCTCATTACAAAAAATTACTCATTATAAGATAAGCTACTCATTTTAAATAAATCTGACAAATGAAGGGATTAGCATCATATAATGACAAGCCTCATTTCAATAGCCACAGATTTCCAGTCAATCATTTTTATGCACAATACACATATAGACAGCTAAAACTTTTCGGCACGGTAAAAGGCACATTTGACAGAACCTCTGTGGACCAGCACATATTTTCTCTAAACTCTGAAAATAAAGTTGTTTCTTTTTTTTCAAGCCAACAGTCCTGTACCAAATATTTTATTTCATACCACTTACATAATGTAAATCTGGTACCTCAAAAGTAAACACCTTCTTTCAACAGCTGCTACCTGGTCAACAATCTTTACCACATACCCGCTGGCAAATGAAAATCTCCTTTTTATTATAAACTAACTCAGCCAAAGTTTGGCCAGATGCTTATGTCTTTTATCATTTGTATTTGACACAGCTTTTGGTAGTGGTGTTTGGAGTATTTTGTGTGTAACTTACCCAGTAGGGATTGTGTGTTAACATCCCTTCTTCGGGTGAAATGTCTTCCAGGGAGATCTTTCGCCATGACAGCAGAAAGCAGAGTGTGTGCAAACAGCAGAAACAAACATGCAATCATTTTCTTCATCTTCGAGAAACAGAGGGACACACAAGGATGTAAAACTGCAATAGAGGAGAGAAGTAGATAAATTCTTTGATTGTATAAAAAGATGCACTCCAACCACATCAGTCACCCAGCAGCATTGCTTCCCTTCCACCACAAACATGCAGACACACTGGAACAGAACAAAGCCTATAACTTCAAGAAATAAGGTCTACATAATAATGTAACAGTTGGCAGTCCCTGTATAGCATTTTTAACTATTGTTAGTTGAAGTCCATAGTTAACATCGACAACAATTTATAATAATCAAGTATTGTTAAAGCAAGAAGAGGAACTTTGTTTCACTCAGCCTGTCAGCATAAAAAGGTTTGAGGAGGACACAAATATATTTTTGTTATTCCACTCAGCACTCCTTTGCATTTTTTTCAGAAGTTTAATGGTTCGGGTAGTCTAAGGGATTCTTGTTTCAGCAAATCTTGGAGAATTATAATACAGAAAAGAAAATGTATTTCAGAAACAGCAACTCTAAATGTGAACTGGTGACAACTCATGCTTCCTTTTCAGAAGACAGTCCATAGTTGCTAACACGAAGATAACAGTGCAAGATTAATCTTGTTTACAGGAATAGACTCCTGAAGACTGGCAAAGAATTTGCCATAGGTTCTTGAGAAAATTTATCATACAGAAATTGACAGGCAAAATTCCTACATTAAGATATTATTCCTGACCAGAAGCTTGTTAATTCATCATGAAAAGCCATGGCTGACCCCAACTCTGCCACAGAACAGAAAACAAAGATTGACAAGCTAGAGACTCATTTTCTGGCTGTGTTCCCCATTGGTGGATTCCTCAGATGGAGATTCCTACTCTACCCCAAAATTTTATTGTTGTGGTTGAGAGCATCCCACAGGAACTAGATTCAGTCTTGGAGTGGGTGATACAATGAAACTTAGTAAAGAGCTCCCCTAGGTGTGCAAGAGATGGATAAAACTACTCACTTTCACAGGAAATAACTGTTCTAACTGAATCTGAGTGGAACTCCTGAAGCAGTGCAGATTTTAACAGTAGTTCTTGCTGAAGTAACCAAGACGTTGAAAACAATTTTAACAGGGCCCTAAAACCGATAAGCAGATATGTAACAGAAGTCAACTAAATGCTTCAGTTCTGAAAGATAATTTATTTTCTTTCCCACCATGAGGTATTTACTAGCAAGAAAGAAAATTCTGAATAAATATTTTCTCTCTAATAAAGATACTTTGTTCATTATTCTTCAGTCTGTCCCACAGAACCATTATACATCATGTATTTTTCTGACTATCAACCTATTTTCCCTTTTGTGTATCCTAGTCAGCAACCCGAAATGCACACAGAATGTTCTGGTGCATATGCCAAAATGAGCCTTTGCACTCAAAATGCCCAGCCTTACTTCAATGTTCAATATTACCCAGTAATGGGCAATACATGATTTAAAGACATTCAAACTTGGAAAGAGATGGAAATAGCTGGTGTTTATTAAAATGGCCACAAAAAAATAAAATTTCTGGGCATCTGGATGGTATTTTTGCTAGAGGTTTTTCCAGTGTTCTAGTCAGAAACAGATGAACACTGGAAACAGCACACACCGCTGGAAATGGAACTAAGTTTCGCTGGAGGCAACAGGCAGCAGTGGTTACTGCTGGAGATTACCAATCCCAGGTGGTCTCTTCACTCCCCAGAACATCAACACATACAAGGCTGTGCCAGCGGTCTCCTCTCGCTCAGGCCTGCTCCTTCAGCACACAAGGCAAATGGACCTCAAGGATATGTGCCAGTTCTAGCACCGATGTCTTAGAAAAACAGAAGCCATGCTCTCAGGGCTAAGGAGAGTAGAGATATATCCTTCTTGCAAGGCTGTTACAGGAACTAGGCATGAACAGAATGTTCAAGAGGGCTGTCCAGCTCTTACCTACTTATCAGAGGCCTAACTCATCCCTCCTTTCTATCTACCCTAAACAGCTGTGAAGATGGCCCTGAACTCTAAGTAAAGCCTTTTAGATGTGCCTGATGGTGTTAAAGGAGAACCAAGGACAAGGCGGCAGAGCCTTCACAACACATTGCTAAATGACCCAGTAACAGCATGATGCCAAAGGAAATGGTGATAAAGCAGTGTCTTCAGGACAGTCCCACCCCAAACTAAACCCTCCCACATTCTGACACTTAACATATTTTATACCTTTGTAGCAATTTTTGATATTTGGTCATAGTTTCAAATTCACTACACTCACAGCTGTCCATAAGCAACTCCAGAAATAAGAAAAAAAAAGTGTTTGCTGTGATTTGAAGTCTTTGAATTCTGTTAGGAAAATGTTAACATAGCACGCAAATACTATATGATTAACTGACCATACAAACTGAAATGTCTCCATAATCATTCATTAGCTGTCACTGAATTCTGAAATACATCAAAGCAGTACATTTTTAATGTAGTGTAATTTTTACCAGCCCCTTTGAAAAGCAAGGTTGGGGTACTAAAGAAACAGAACCACTGAATAACATATTGTTCAATAATATTTACTTACGATTCAGAAACCTTAGATCCTCAGATCTCAATATCCCTACTAGTCTGATAATCACAAAATAAACCTACTTAGAGATCCACCAAAAAGGATCCAACTCTTGCTGCTAAAAAAAAACTACTATGAACACACTCCTACCTTCACAAAGTGTTTTAAAATAAAGCGTTTTAAACGAAAGTGATACTTAACAGAGAAGAGCTTTAGTTGCCTCATGTTGCAGTTGAGGCACAGGCGACGCAGAAAAAATTGGAGGTCCGAGTCAGAGCTCCGGTTGAGGGAAATAATAAACCCCCTTTTATTTAATTACAGGCAGGCCTTATATAATCCCTGCATTGGTCTATGGCAGGGATCATTGGTCCCTGGTCCAACCACCTCTCCAAGTGATTGGCCAGACCCCACACCACCTGTTTAACTCCTAATAGGACACACCTGCAAGGTGTTTAGAAAACCATCTTGCTTGGTGTGTTGAAACCAAGGACTTAACAGAATACTTGCAAAATGGTGGATTTTTCTCTGCCAGCAGCTTTTCAGCATCCACAGCCTCATCTTAAAAAAAACCAAACATATAATCTAAAATAAAAATGTAAGCAAAATCACATCCATATTCAGTGAGGAGAAAAAAGCAAAAAACCCCCAAATACAAATTCTCAAAGCTAAAGGCTGTGTATGTGAAAATACACACTGATCCAAGCCTGCTGTCACCCTTTCATCCACGCTGAAAGCTTCTGTGCTGCTTTCCTGAGGTGATGACAGCCTGGATTTGTGTGCTTTGCTCTAGTTCCAGGTACATATTTGTGTCCACTGCTGCTTGCATTTTTACATGACCAGCCTGTATTGTGGTTGCATAGCTGCTCCACATGACTATACCCCCAAGGTTCTCTGTTTATCTTCTGGGTCTTCTGCAAGTTCTCCTGTCTTCCTTCCAGAAGCTGGATGGTGTTTACTGCACCACATTTGGTATTTAACACCTCATCTTCCCAGCAGGCTGAACCCTTCTGCCACAGCCCTCTGCACCTTCCCCACTGTTGGTTAACCCTTCCTCTGCCAGCTGAGAACACACTCCCTAAGTACCAAACTTAAAAAGTCTTATTTTTGTGGCTACCTGGAGAATATGTTCTGGGCACTTTGATTCCAGCTGTCAGCACTATACCACTGGGAACCAAGTCCCCTGGGCAGACCCAAGATCAAGTCACTGCAAGACAAACATCCTGAACAGCTCAAAAGGAAAAAACAGCAAGAGGAGGTGTGGCAATCCATGGGGCTCTACCAGATTCACCAGATTCCACTGCTCCACCCCTCTATCCATGATGAGAGGAAGAAGAGTAGGGCTTTCACAGCAGCCTTGGAGCACATAGTGCAGCACAGTGCTGTGCTGGACATGTGAAGAAGCTGCTAACAGAGAAGAGACAACTGCTGCTCACAGAGTTACAATCTGGTGAGGGCTGCTTGCTGTATCTGCAGCTGTCTTGAAGAAGTTTTTTATAAAAGAGGAGATTCTCCTGGAAGATGGCAAGTAAACAGACAGGCTCTCTGTTCTTTTAAGGCTTCCCTCACTCCATAACTGGCTGCTAGTCAAGAGCTGAATACTGCTGTGGTGTGTTCTCATCAATTTTACCCGTGCTTGCTTAGCCATATACCCATCCATAAGAGTAATTTTTCTGATGCACTGTTATGGATCTTCATGAACTACAGTGTAGGAATACTGAAAAATTAAATTGAGATTTCATCTTTAAAACACCTATTTCCTTTGCTGGACAGCAGTGACACAATACAAGCCTGCTTCTATGCTTTCAAATATCTTTCCATGGAAGTCTCCTCATAGGGGATTAATGGGTGTTTTGGACAGAGACACTACTGAATATTCAGTGTCAGTGGTGATAAATCAATGACCTTTTCCACTGCATGGTGCAGGTTATTAATATTTGCCCTCTTCACTGTGATAACTCTCAAAAAATATTAAGGGAAAAGAGATGCTTTGTGGCTTTTACTGAAGTCAGTGTCCTTCCATCTTTCACCCCACTTCAGGAAAATTTCTTTTACAGAGAATCAGGAAACCCCTCCACTGGCCTGGAAGACCACCTTTTTTTCATTCAAGTACCTTAAAAATGTATCTGTCTTTGCTGAGTAGATCATGCTGAAAAAGAAATTGGAAAACTAGGGCAGTAATATGTTTCAGCTCATGCCTTCTGCTCCTCTGTATGGGCTTCCTTCCACATCTTGCAGTACAAGTTTCCTTCCACGGCTAAATCAGAAACATAAACCCCTACCTCTCTACCTTCTCCAGCTACCACCAAAACTGGCACAATGCACAGAAGGAAATTCTCAGTAGTTACGTGGAACATCAACACCTGCAAATAGTATCCCCTCTCTTCAGCGCTATATAATTTCTCACCATAGATGGGAGGGGAAAAGAAGACAAAAAAGCACCAGAGGCAGCAGTTATTAGCACTACAGAGGCTGCCTTCAGCTTTACTTGTTTCATAGTCGAAAGAGGCAGACATTTACTCTCATTAGGCTGCCAGCAGACCTAACTTTAGCATTTTTAAGCTATAAAGAACATAAGTGTGTAGAAGAAAACCATTCTGAAGTTCTTTCAGCATTCCTTATTATCTACCCATTTTTAAGATGACAGGAAACTGTGATCAAATCAAAAGCTTTTACTGAAGGTAAATGAACTGCAAGCAATCTATGTAAGTCAATAAAATCAGAGTCTGTATCCCCAAATCAGCAAGCACAGTGAATTACTTGGAAAAAGAAATGAGGTCTTATTACATGAAAGCCACAAAATACCTCCTTCTCAATCCCACCATCTCAGAAATTAAAAAAAAAAAAAAAGACTGCAGACACTGTAAATCTCTTTTAACTATCAGTTACAATATGTTCCAAAGTACTTCACTATCCACAAGCCAGCACATGCATTACGAGTTCACTACTCATTAAAATTACTCTGTGTGGCATGGGCATCAAGACATAGAGTATCAGTAATTTCCTCTGTCTTTCTGGACCAGTTGCTGACACAGGCATTTTCCAGTTCTACAAACAGCTATAGAGGCCCACAGAGTCCAACATCATAGAACATCTGTCCCTAGCCATGCAGGTGTTGTGTGGGGGCAGGTGGCCACAACTGGCAGGGTGATATTTAGCACATCAGCAAGAAGCACCATCTTGCCTTCAATCATTACAAAGGAGCACTCTGCTGTCATCCTGTTCCACCAAGTGATGGACTGGATTTTCTGTGACTCCTTGCTGCATGAAGAGGGCTTCACTAGACTCAGCAGCACAGGACAGGTAGATCTTTTCTAAATCATGACTGTCAACTGCATTTCACCAATAGGGTTAAATCACCAAGAGGAAATGAGGCTGCAGGTGCTGCAAGCTTGTAAAGTCCTCACATGTTGCCCAACCCTGATGGCAGGCACTAGGTGCACATGAACCTACCCACAACTGCACCATGCCCTGCAAAGCAGCAGAGCAGTACTCACTTGTTAACACATTCTTTATCTCCTCTTATGAGGCTAACTTTGACCATTCATGCTGTTAGTAGTACAAGATAAATCTAGGAAACTCATTATGTGAAAGCCAGTTAGTAATTCTGGAGTATTCTGAGACAGCCAACCCAATTACAAACAGCTTTCACAGTAGCACAGCAAGCCACCACCACAACAAACATAACTGTTGACTTAATAACATCAGCCTTCTATCAATCTGAAATAATGAGTATCCAGACAGCGCAAGTATCCTGAATCTGCAGTGAATTTAGGACCAGAAGTTGTGTACTCCAGCGCAAGAAGACTGGGAAAAATTCTTTGCATGGGTCCATGAAGCTTCATGACCCCAGGCTGTTGTTTTGCGTCTGCAGAAGGGCACAATCCTAGCACATGATAGCAATGTCTGTTCCAGATATGTCTGCATAGTGGTGGGGACAGGGTGACAACCACAGACTCACAGAGTCTTCCACCTTTGTCTCCTATGTTTCCATACAGTCCTCCTCATCCAGCACATATCCCTGCTTTGGCAACTAAAAGGATATTCCAGCGCCTTCTCTAGTGAGAGATTCCCCTGCCTTGCACAGGAATTGGGCTGTGGCTGAATCTCCACCAGTACCTATTTATTCCAGCTGCTGCTACAAAATCCCACAGAGGAGTTGTAACTTGGACTAATAAAATCAAATGTGACAGTGGAGTAAATTAACTCAAATTTTGAAACAGTACAGGGAAGACCCAAAATGCATTACAGAGTAGTTCCTAGAAGGGGAGGTGAATGACATTTGGTAGTTAGCCAAATATTCCCACAATCCCAACACTGTACCTGATACCCACGTGCAGAGCACAGCTGAAGGTGCTACAGGATACAGGAGGGCAACCACATTCTGGAAGCTCTCCAAAGCGTGCTGAGGATGGGGAAAGCAGTTGTCCTTTCCCTACCCAAGCACAGAGGACAGATAAGCATACATGAATTGATGAGTATAGACACCAAAACATACAGCATATCAGAAAGAGCAGAGATCAGCATTCAATTTTATTGTCAGGTATAAATATCATGGTAGGACTTTTACACAACAGACTCTGTTATCTAGAGGGCTTCGAGTAAATGTACTACATGTATAATTTAACTTTCTAGAGCTCCAATGAAATGAAGAAGGCTAAGGGATGTGCTACTTAATTTTAGTCATCCATCTAAATGACATACAGACTGCCTGCTATCACTGTTGTAAAACGTATAACTATTAAATCATATAATCATAGAATGACTTAGGTCAGAAGGGACCTCTGTAAGCCATCAGATCCAACCCCTGCTCAGAGGTGAAGCTGATGACCATTTCAATAACTTCAGAAACTCACCACATAAAGTTAATGGTGGTGCTATACAACAGTACACACATAGTATGGTTTATTCTGCATAGTTTCCAGTGGTCAGACAGCAAGCTCTAGCAGTGGGAATTCTTACTTTATGACAGCATCAATCTCCATGCTATGATTTTCTTCAGTTGCCACTTGGACAATAGACCTTTTCATTATCTTGTTCTTTTGAAGAACACTAATTTGCACTTTCTGGTACTGAATCTCATTCAGACATCAGAGTTTCCACAACGTTCCCAGAAGAGTAGCATGGGAAAACTGAGAAAATTCACTTTTAGCATGCAGAGTAGGTATTTAAATGAAAGCATATATTATATGACATATGATACACATGTAGGGTGCTTAGTTTTGTCTCTGAAGCAGTCACAAACCATAACAGACTCTTAACTGCAAACAGAAAGGTTTGAATAAAACCAGGATACAACAGTTCTGAAGCTTATTTGCAAAGTCACACTGACCCCATTAACAGCACCGCTGTAAACCAATAATTTGGGGATTAAACCCACTCCATTCCAAATACTCTTTGCTCAAAATGAAAACACTAACAATGAGTACACTGTATTAAAAGCGCTTGTTAATGACACCCACATTATAATTAAATAGTGCTTACTATTTTACCCTCTTATGGAGATGGTTTATAAGTCACGAGAGAGTATTTAGATCTGATTAGCCTTCCCCTAGTTTGCCTGGACTAAAACATCTTTTACCATCACAGCTGGGTCCGTGAATCCCAGCTCATAAGCAGTAGAACGTGCATTCCCTTGGTCATGAGAAATCCCAGTGAAGTCAATGGAGAGACTCACATAAAGTAATCAGGTGTGAATATTGAGTGCAGGATTAAGGATCTTAACTGCAGCTTTGTGTAACTGCGTGCTGCATTTTCTGAAGATATAAAATAAATCAAACTTAATTTGATGAATATCAGTGATATACAGTACATGAGGAAAAGTTTAGAAAATCTCGTGCTTAAAGCTGAAACATCTACAAGAAAAGGGTAATACTCCAAAATTATTTTGTAGATTTTGTGGGATTTAATGGAAAAGCCATATGTGTGTTTTATTAAGCTCTTGCTCTAAGTAGAATTTTTGATGGGATATAGTTTAATAATTTCTGAAATTATAGTCAGCTGTTTGACTGCTACTGTTATAGCACAGCTATAACATGTAACCCAACATGCCACCTTTTCAGACCTCAGTCAGAATCATTCACCCTTTGGTGAATGGTCTCACAAACAAACCCAAGCATTTAGGAAATATTACATAAATCTGCAGGTTGCATTCTTCTCTCTCAGTCAACAATATTCAGTTGTTTATTCACAATTTAGTAGTGACAGAAGCCAGTCTGACACAGAAAGAACTGTCTTCTGAAACAGGAATACGTGGTCATCGAAGATGCCATGATAATTTTTGTCAGACTAATGAGCCCCATCTCAGTTGGGTTTTCAAGGTAAGTGTATTACATTCAGGAAACAGTCCCTCACTCCTTCCACCTCCAGCAAACGCAGGGCTCTGAAGAAGCCCGGGCAGCCCCCACCCAGCACGTCAGAGGGGCAGCGCAGAGGAACCTGCGGGCTGTACCCCGGCACGGGGAGAAGCCGCAGCCCGCCCTGCTGCAAGCTGGTGAAGACACCTACAGGCTAGTCTCGAGCACGTTTCTAAGCAAAGTTTGGTTCCGATTCTACACTGATCTTACAATACAGTGTTTCCCTTACAATACAGGGTTTTCTTTACAGCACATGCACTGTTAAATGAGTTACTGCGGCATGCACGGGGGAAGAGGATACATGAAGCGTTTTCTCAGACCCACGCAGTCCAAAGGAAAGGGAAACCCCTCTCCTGCGGGCTGCACCACGAGCAGCAAACCGCTCCAGCGGGACCCAGCAAGCGAATATCCAGCCCAGCCCCAGACGCCGCGGCGGCCCCTCGTCCCGGCCTCCCGCTCCCCGCCGGGCCCCCGCCGCCCGCGCT